>CM038465.1:30628007-30925441 GCA_021464415.1 Lonicera japonica | reverse complement strand
AGGCCAGTTAGTAAAATCTGATTGTTCAGTAACATCATAGCAGAGCGCCGTCTTCTACTAATTTTTGGAATTAATCCATCCAAAATTTAGGAAACTTCCTCTTGTAAAGTTTGTAGATATTTGAATTATCTTTCCATGGACATAGTGATCACCCAAATCAGAGTTCTGAACGAAACGTTATGACTAAAATACGACCAGTGCTCCAAACCCCAATGTGTTATAACGTGGACCGGTCTGACATTTTTTGGAGACCGGTTCGGCTATGAAATTTGGGTCATTTTGAACCTTTTATATCGGTATTTAGCACCCTTTTACTCACATTTTGACCCATAAACCTTCTGCAACACCCCGTGTCCAAATTTCCATGTTAATCCTTCTCCAAACCCTGGTTAAGTCTTAAGCTCCGTTGAGGAATGAGCTTTTGGTTCTGGACTATTCTAGTTGATCCAACACTTCTGGCATTTTATATTAGATATATTGAGTTTTCGGGAACAATCGTTTCTTAAATATAGTGGTTCGAATTGAAGTCGAGATGTCAATCGCTTGTTTTCACTTTACTCAATTTCTTAATTTTTGCTAACTTTGAGATATCTTAACTTCTCAATTTATTATCCGATCATGCCTGATGATAAACGCTTAATATTGTCATTCATACGCTCATTTTTCAGAGTTGTTTGACGCGTTTATTTCTCTAAAACTACTCGGTTTGCCAACTTATTTCGCGATTAGTCTCGTACCACTTTTGTATTTAACAATGCTCGGAGAGGCACATTTTGTGTTTATTTTGGTGTCTTTAGATTTCAAGAAATATTGTATTTAATACAATAGTGGAATTCTCCATGTGACCAAAGAGCATCCAAGAAAGAAAGTCTCCATGTCCATGTGTTTAAAGAAAGAAAGTGGAATTCTCCATGTGACCAAAAATCATCGAAGAAAGAAAGTCTCCATGTCCATGTGATTAAAGAAAGAAAGTGGAATTCTCCATGTGACCAAAGAGCATCCAAGAAAGTGGAATTCTCCACCAAAAAATAAATAAATAAAAATAAAAAGCATTGTTTATTTTTTAGCATCTAACACAACTCTCCTATTTATAGTCTTCATTGTTGTTTTGGAGAGGGTACTTTTATTACTTCTCATTTCCCAATTTATAGAGAGTTTGTAATAGTTATTTTTCTAGAGAGAGAAATGAAGTCCACTTTTATAATTCTTGTCTCTACATTTATTATGGAGTAATTTCTTTGCTAAGGCTAAAAGATGAAATTTGCAATGCATTAATTATGTAAGTTCAATTCTCATTCCATTGTTAGTATTGTTAAATACTTTTTGAATCCTTCATGTTTCCCATTTTTTCAACCATTCATAAGCTAGTAAGATAATTTTCATATGATGATTTGACTTTGTATGCCTTGTATACATAGATCTCAAGCATTAATGAGGAGATGATACACTTGTGTATTTCTTACTAGCCTATGTCCATTCTTTCTTTGAATGAGATACTTTTCATTGCCAAGCATGATTAGTTTTTGAATATTCATGGAAACACCATAAATTTGAGATTTTAATCTTTTAATACTTTAATGATATGTTAAGTGCTTTCTACACTTTATGTGATTTTGAGACTCATCATTTTCTTAGTTAAAGTGTTGCCAAAGAGGATCTTTTAAATTTATGTCATAAACAACTTCATTAATCATTTTAAGGATTCAATTTGTATTTATCAAATAAGTCTATATAGGACGGTTTGACCTCCACCTAGACCTCCCAATCTTAGACAAATGAAATGTTATGATTTATCGAGCTAAACTCTTTATAGTTGGCCATTTTTGTAATCAAGTCATTTGCCTAGGGAAAACTAACAATGAGTTCTTAAATGCCTAGTTTAAATTTATGCCTTTTCTTTTTGTGTATTTTAAGTTTGAAGCTTGGTTGATATTATGTTGGAATGGGTTGTACTTGCTTCACACCCTTTGTCACAAAATAAAAATGAGAGATAGACTTGTGTTGATATTTGCTTACACCCTTTCTTTATATGGCATTTATATGGGAATGGGTTGCTTTTGATCCACACCCTTTTGCTTAGAAATGGGTAAAATATTCAACACTTAGGAATTGCATTGAGAATTTTGAATGAGATTGATTTTACTTAACTTTGCAAAACAAATGAATTCTATAATGCCTTAGCCTTTTCTCATATATTATTACATCATTTTAATTTTTATTACAAGACTTTAAATCAACAACTAAAATCAACCAATCATATTCTCTTAACAAAACCTTGGATTCGTAATCACTACATCGTCTTTCCGACTATCCTTGTGGTTCGACACTTGGACTTACCAAGTATTATAACTTGACAACCTGCACTTGGATACCTAAGCACGAAAGTATTTTCGGCGTGTCAAGTTTTTGGCGCTGTTGCCAAGGATATGGTGAAAGACGGATTACGGATTTAAAAAAAAAAAAAAAAAACTCCTAACTTTGAAAAACTCCATTTTTATTTTTATTTATTTTCTTTTTGGGTTGTTGCATTATTTTAGCATAACTACTTGTGATGGCTTGAGCTTTAATTTTTCATGTTATGTTGGACTAATGCTAACCCGTTTTTCTTAGATTTTTTTTTATATTTCGTAGCTTTGGAATTAATCCTAACTTCTTTTTGGAAAAATTGGAAAGGAATTTTTCAAGAATTTGCCCACTTTTTGTGGTCTTCAAAAGCATTGGGGACAATGCCAACTTTAAGTAGGGGGGTGAGCACTTTTAAATATCAAATTCTCAAGCATGCTTTCTTTCATGTTAATTTTCTCCATGCTAGAATTGATTTCACCATCTTATCAAAGTTTGAAATATGATGATCATTTTTTTTAGAATTGTTTTTGAATTGATGATTTTTGGCATGAAATTCTTGATTCGGATAGGTAGTTGAGTGATAATCTCCATGGCATTGCTTCATTTAGATTCTTGAGCCTTGTAGTTTCCTATGAATATGCATAATGTTGTGGCTTGATTTAGTCTTTGGTATCACATAGAGTGATTTTCATTTTGTGTAGAGAGAAATAATGTTCAAATGCAATAAAAGCTCTTTCGAAAAGATCCTCCTTAGAGGGGACACATGCATGGCACTTAAAAAAAAAATTTAAAAACTTGGATGACTTTTAAACTTAATATTGACATTAAGTTTCATTTGACTAAATTCATAAGTCATTTTGTCTAATATTAAGGATAGGCAAAGGTTACCATATGGAAAAAGGGTGAATAGCTTCCTTTGTGCATTTAAAAAAAAAGGAAAAAAAAGAAGAAACTATGAATGCAAAATCACAAGTGAGACCGCTGCCCTCCATAGATATGCAAACCACCTTGAGCTAATTTAGCAAAAAGTCCAAGTAAAAGATAAAAAAAAAAGTGCTTACAATTGACAAAGTTCTTGAGCTTTTGTTTTTGAAAGATTTCTCTCTTCCACTATTGATGAATAGAACTATTTGTGATTAAGAATGATTGTATCAAAGATCCATATGCATAGTGTGTTCAAATGGGAATGTGGAGCTTGTTTCTAAAGCAGATTATAAGCAATGGATATCGTCATTCAAATGCCAACATTCCGGAAATTGTAATAGTAATGCCAAGCACTTGAATCAATTCATGAAAATGCTTCAATTCTACTACTTAGATTTCAAACTTCGGATGTTTGTGGGTATCATCACTGTAAACCCTTACGAGATACAACTCGTCTTCTAAGGGAACTTGGAAGTTTTTATAATGGCTTACTGCATTATATCAATGCATTTTCGGATATTATACATAGCTATTTTTATTTTGCTTGCTAAGGGATTAGTGTAATATCCTGTATATAATTATGTTGTATTAGTCCCATTATATATATATGTGAATGATCATTTGATGATTCGGGCGGTCCGAATCGATTTCAGTTGATAAATAAGGAAGTTTTGATTATTTACGATTCGTTGATTTTAGCTATCTTTGGACGATCGTAATTTCTTTGTTTCTTATCCAATTAATATTCCGTTCACGCTGGTGTCTAATTTTTATACCATTCTACAACTTTCATGTTTTGACCGAGGGCTAATTCGCACTCCTTGTGGGTCAAAATAGGGTGCAAAGTAGGCCCGTCGCTTGGTTCGGGTCATTCGGTAATGCTTCGGTGAATTTATGGGGATAATCTATCCATAATTTGGGAAAACTTTCAATCAGGAAGTTGTAGATCTTTGAATTACCTTTCCGTGGATATAAAGATCACCTAAATCCGAGTTCCGAACAAGAAGTTATGACCAAATTACGAACAATGGTCAGTGTAGCCAAATTAAGCTTGGACAGAATGTTTCTGGGATCGGTCTCAGAAATCCTAGGATCGGTCCTAGAACCCTAGGATCGGTCCCAGACCCCTGTGTGATGAAATTTTTAGAATTTTAACCGCTTTTTCTCACCATTTAACCCCAAAACACCCAAAACTCGACCCAAACTTCTTGATATCAACTTGAGAGCTTTAGAGAGAGATAAAGGTGATTCTTAGAGGGATTCTTACTCATTTTTCAATATCAATCCGATATAAAAGCTCCAAATCCTCCGAATCATCTTCTTGGTCGCTATTCATCGTCTTTCTCGCTGGGGTTTCTTCGGATAAGGCTTGAGCCTTCAAATTTTCTTCTTCTTTTTTGTTGATAAGTCGAGGTAGGGGTTCTATGGCTTTCAAAACTTGATAGTTTGCTTTTATTATTCGAGAATCATTATTTTTGTTCGTTATTTATTTAAGAAACTTGAAAACAAAAGGGTTCATGTTGTTTGCATGATTTAGAAAGCTATGTTGCATGATTTGAAGCATGATATGACTTACCCACTTGTTGTACTGTGTTATTGAAATCATATACGATATCTCTTGACGGTGTGGATCTTGTTTTGGGGAAAGATGGAATTATTAATTGATTTATACACATCAAGAGATATATAATTGGCTATACTTAAGTGGGTATGCATAGTGTGCCTCATGTTAGTATAGAAGAGCATGTTTGCATACTGTATACATCATTACTGTGTCAACCAACCGCTTGGAGACTCTTGGCATATGTGTATTATTCTCATGGCTCAACATATGAGGCGTATCTCTCTCAGTGATGATGATGATGATGATGATGAGCTTGTATGATCCTGATATTATTCTGAATATGATATGATCCTGGTGTGGATCCAGATATGATTCAGTTGTGGTCCTTTGATTGTGAAGGAACTATGTATTGGTTGGTGCCTACCGGGACGGAAAATAAGTGGGGCCTGGTGCCCTTGGGTTGGAAATCCCTAAACCTCCGGAGGGCAGTAACGCGTCGGCTGTCTAGAGCCAGCGGTGTGTAGGCCGAAAATCTAGACAACGGTAAGGCACCAATGATTATGTGATTATCTTATTATTGGTGGACATGTGGTCTAAATTGACTATGATCGATTGCTATACTCTGGGGCCGATGAGCCAATTTATGATCATTATTGGATTTTCTCTCGGGCGGTCAGGCCCTTACTATACTCTGGCTCGGTATGGATACATTCGGGCTATGTGACTCTAAGGTTGACACAAGAGAGGTAACCTGCATTGGCATATGCATGCATTATGAAATGAACATATGTTATTAAATTGAATTATGTTTTGTATGTGACTACTTACCCCTATTGAGCGTATAGCTCACCCCATTTCCTTAAACTATTACAGGTACTCCCGAGTCTCAGGGTGACAAAGAGACAATGGGTTCGGGGACGAAGTAGAAGGCTCTGATACTACATTTCATTTTTGTAATAGATGTGTTAGTCTGGGAAGCCACGGCTATCCCGAGGACTATTTATCTATTTTTGTTGTTCATATAATGCACATCATGTATATCTATGAAGCATGTTTTTTAGTTATAGTATCATTTTGCACCCAATGCTTGTCATTGCTTATTTTATATGTTGTTATTGACCTATATTCTTCATACACGCCTATCATAGTCCCACTAAGATGAGTTAGTGACTATCCTGGCCTTAATTACAGGTGTTATCCTGTAAGATTAAGGCGGGGTGTTACAATTAGCAAGAGATAAGTCGGGGGGAGTTGATGAACGCTTAATATTGTCATTCATACGCTCATTTTTGGAGTTGTTTGACGCGTTTATTTCTCTAAAACTACTCGGTTTGCCAACTTATTTCGCGATTAGTCTTGTAGCACTTTGGTATTTAACAATGCTTGGAGAGGCACATTTGTGTTTATTTTGGTGTCTTTAGATTTCAAGAAATATTGTATTTAATACAATAGTGGAATTCTCCATGTGACCAAAGAGCATCCAAGAAAGAAAGTCACCATGTTCATGTGTTTAAAGAAAGAAAGTGGAATTCTCCATGTGGCCAAAAATCATCCAACAAAGAAAGTCTCCATGTCCATATGATTAAAGAAAGAAAGTGGAATTCTACATGTGACCAAAGAGCATCCAAGAAAGTGGAATTCTCCACCAAAAAATAAATAAATAAAAATAAAATGTATTGTTTATTTTTTAGCATCCAAGACAACTCTCCTATTTATAGTCTTCATTGTTGTTTTGGAGAGGGTACATTTATTACTTCTCATTTCTCAATTTATAGAGAGTTTGTAATAGTTATTTTTCTAGAGAGAGAAATGGAGTTCATTTTTATAATTCTTGTCTCTACATTTATTATGTAAGTTCAATTCTCATTCCATTGTTAGTATTGTTAAATACTATTTGAATCATTCATCTTTCCAATTTTTTCAACTATTCATAAGCTAGTAAGATAATTTTCATATGATGATTTGACTTTGTATGCCTTGTATACATAGATCTCAAGCATTAATGAGGAGATGATACACTTGTGTATTTCTTACTAGCCTATGTCCATTCTTTCTTTGAATGAAATACTTTTCATTGCCAAGCATGATTAGTTTTTGAATATTCATGAAAACACCATAAATTAGAGATTTTAATCTTTTAATAATTTAATGATATGTTGAGTGCTTTCTACACTTTATGTGATTTTGAGACTCATCATCTTCTTATTTAAAGTATTGTCAAAGAGGATCTTTTAAATTTATGTCATAAACAACTTCATCAATCATTTTAAGGATTCAATTTGTATTTATCAAATAAGTCTATATAGGACGGTTTGACCTCCACCTAGACCTCCCAATCTTAGACAAATGAAATGTTATGATTTATCAAGCTAAACTCTTTGTAGTTGGCCATTTTCGTAATCAAGTCATTTGACTAGGGAAAAATAACAATGAGTTCTTAAATGCCTAGTTTAAATTTATGCCTTTTCTTTTTGTGTATTTTAAGTTTGAATCTTGGTTGATATTATGTGGGAATGGGTTGCACTTGCTTCACACCCTTTGTCACAAGATAAAAATGAGAGATACACTTGTGTTGATACTTGCTTACACCCTTTCTTTATATGGCATTTATATGGGAATAGGTTGCTTTTGCTCCACACCCTTTTGCTTAGAAATGGGTAAAATATTCAACACTTAGGAATTGCGTTGAGAACTTTGAATGAGATTGATTTTACTTAACTTTGCAAAACAAATGAATTCTATAATGCCTTAGCCTTTTCTCATCTATTATTACATCATTTTAATTTTTATTATAAGACTTTAAAATCAACAACTAAAATCAACCAATCATATTCTCTTAACAAAACCTTGGACTCATAATCACCGCATCGTCTTTCCAACTATCCTTATGGTTCGACACTTGGACTTACCAAGTATTATAACTTGACAACCTGCACTTGGGTACCTAAGCACGAAAGTATTTTCGGCGCGTCACCTGAGTTTATACCTATTCCTAGGTTTTGAGCTATTTTACAACTTTCATGTTTTGATGAAATCCAATTCATGTTTCTCATTTGTCAAAACACCATTCAAAGCAAGCCATTCATTAAAATCTGATTGTTCAGTAATGTGGTGGCAGACTGGTGTTATTGATGGATTTTTGGTGTTAAAATTTGAAGAAACTTTCTTAATAAAAGTTGTAGATCTTCGAATTAGCTTTTCATGGACATAAAGATCACCCCAATCCGAGTTTTGAACAAGAAGTTATGACAAAAATACCAACAATGCTTTTTACTTGGACCAGGATCGATCTTGCTCATCATAAATTGTTGACTGAACACACCAGAATGCTTTTTCTTGGACCAAGATCGATCTTTGGTAGCAAGATGGATCTTGCCCATAGTATAGGCCCATTTGAACCACTTTTAACCCAATTTTTCTCACTTTTAACCCACCTTATCCACACCTTCGAGCCATAGAACTGATGGAGACATAAATACAGGATCGTTTGATATTGCGTATAGATTGAACAAAAAAAAACTTATGCTAAAACCCTATAAGAATAAAGGGATTTCACCTTTGTGGATCATGTAGAGGATCCATATGAGGAGACTAGGGTTTGAAAGCATCAGATTGCGATTTGGTCAGAATTTTTTTTTTATTCTCGCTGGGCTGCGAAAATTAATTTTTTTCGCCACCGAAACGACTTCTGATCGTCCTAATTTTCTGCAAAATGATAATAACTTTGCGTTCCGAACTACATATCCAAAAATCAGCCCGATCCAACGGTGGAATCAAAAGTTACGATTGATTTACGACTGCTGTGCCGAAAAACCTAAAAGATCTTCTATCATATTCCTTCTGCCATCAAATCTTGCACCGAGTCTGGGCTACGGTATCACCAAGATTTTCTCCTCTCTCCATAGAACAAATCCTAACTCATGAGAATTATTGTTGTTATGAGAAGAGACTAGGTCGGCGTATATATAAGGCTACGATAGGGACCTTAAGGAGAAATAAGTGTTTGGGCTTCCTATGGAAAGTTGGAATCCTAATTCCACTCTGAATTAGTTCCTTCCATAAATTATAATTCACACCACTAAAGAATTATAATTGCACTCCCATCCTTATCTCAAAATTATATTTCGAGCTCCTTATTATTAAATACTTATTATTCTCCCCACGTTAAGATTACAGACAACCGTCATTTAAATTAAATTACTGACAATTATATTTAAATGACTTCTTAATCCTTGAGCCTACCACTTAACTTATTTGACATGTCGGATTAACATAATCCACCTGCAGGGTTTGACATGATCAAAACTTATAAGCTTCTCAAGGGGTTATCATCAATCCTTATACCGGGACGTGGATTCCGTCAATAATTAATATTCATCATACATATAGTGTCGTCATCCAATTCACGAAGATTATTGATCCATAAATGAATCTTACTCATAATGAGTCAAAACAACAAACACTACATATATATGCCTATTAATTATTTCAAGATTAAGAGCATAAGTAATCATAATAACCATGGGATTTTAAATTTGTTTTATATAGTCAGTATAAAAACAATTAACCCAAACTGGTCCTATTCAATACACACAAAGTGTACTAGCACAACGAGTTAAAACTATACCGTTTTCTGTAGTCAAGATAAACTACTAAAACTTGTGCTACAATCCTACCGATGGGTGTCCAATTCCATCTAAGATTGTGAACCATTAAACTTATATTCCACAAGAACCAATGATATGATCTTCTGTGTGTAAGCTATACTCTACACACCAAATCATCTACTATATGGAATAAAAGACACACATGCACAATATTTAAATAAATAATATAATGCAACCATTGCCCATATAGATTCTCATTAAAATAGCAAAACCAAGTTTATAACATATCCAAACCAACAAGAAAATTATGGCTTTTAGTATATCACTCTAACAATCTCCCACTTAGACTCAAAGCCATGCAGCTATGCATCTCACTCTCATTACCTCAACGTGAACACTCTATGTGTTTTCCCTTCTAATGAATCCTCGGCTCTTTTGAGTTCGCAACCATTTCACTATTATCAAAATAAAGTGAAATAGCTTATAACGCTGAAGGTGCCACATCTAGATTTATATGGAAGTTCCTGAGCCAAACCGCTGCCTTAGCTGCTTTTAAAGCAGCCACATATTCAGCTTTCATGGTGGAGTCAGCAATGCCTGACTGCTTGATACTCCTCCAACTAATGACTCCACCTCCTAGAGTAAACACATAACCTAAAGTTGACTTTCTGAAAACCTAACATTTGACTAAAAATTCTAGTCTGTGTATCCAACAGGTACGACTGTTTGCCTGGTAAACCAACATAAAAACTCGAGTCCTTTTAAGGTACTTAAGTATATGTTTTACCGCAGTTCAGTGCTCTTTCCCTGGATTAGACTGATATTTGCATACCAACGGTAAAGAAGATGTCTGATCTAGTACACAATATAGCATACATGAGGCTTCCCACTACCGAAGCATAAGGAACTCCCCTTATCCTCTCTATATCATCATGTGTCTTATGACATTGATCTTGGATAGAGTGATTCCATACCTAAAAAGGGAGAAACCCTTTCTTGGAATCTTGTATACTAACTCGGCCAAGAATTGTATCGATGTAAGTACTTTGGATAAGCCTAACATCCTATTTTTCCAATCTCGCATAAGCTTAATACCATGGATGTGACTAGCTTCTCCTAAGCCCTTCTTATCGAACTGACTTGTTAACCATACCCTCACTGAAGATAATATTCACGTATCGCTTCCAATAAGTAAGATATTATCCACACACAATACCTAGAATACCACCGCGCTTCGGCTGCGCCTTTTGTACACACAAGACTCATCTGATCATTGATCAAAACCAAAAGATTTGATTTCATGGTCAAAACAGATGTTCCAAGATCCAGACACTTACTTAAGCCCATAAATGGGCTTCTTCAACTTGCACAACATGTGCTCTTGGCCCTTTGCTATGAATCCTTCTGGTTGCATCATAGATGCTTTTATCAAGACTTCCATTAAGGAAATCTGTCTTGACATCCGCTTGCCAAATCTCGTAATTAAGATGAGCCGCAATGGATAAGAGAATCTGAATAGACTTTGGCATGGCTACCGGCAAAAAGGTTTCATCATAATCGATCCCCTTCTTTCTGAATGATCCCTTTTAGCAACAAGCCTTGATTTAAGCCTGTCTAATCCTCTCTATCTCTTATATATCCACTTGCATCCGATAGGTTTTATCCCTTCGGGTGGTTTTATAAGATCCCAGACTTTGTTAGAGTACACGGACTCCATTTCAGATTTCATAACCCTTTGCCATTTTCTGTATCTTTATCTTGAAGTACTTCATTGTAGTTAAAAATGGTTCGTTTCTTATTCATCAGGGACCTTGTCACAAGACTCTCCCAAGAACATAAAACGACTAGGTTGACGAACAACCCTCCCACTATGACGAGGCACTACTTTTGTTTGTGTACATTGCGAAAATATTGAACATACTACTTCACTATCCACACGTTGTGCTGGTTCAAGAACCTACGTATTAGTGATTTGTTCAAGATGTGCACAAGTATCGGCAATCCTCCCACTACGACTAGGTAATGGAATGTCAATATCCATTTACTGTGGTATTTCCTCTTGTAATAAAGGTATAGACGAATTGTGCCCTGTCTTTCTCTCCTCTTATTTCCACTACAACAACATTACTTCTGGGCTTATGGTCTATGATATAATCATCTTCTAAGAATCTGGCATTGATAACAATAACCTTAAATTCTCAAGGATTATAAAATAAACCACCATTGATTAATTTTGGATACGTAACAAAGAAATACACTTCTATTCTTGATTCCAACAAATCCGCATTACCTTTCAGCACATGTGCTGGACTACCCCATACCCGAATATGCCGCAGACTAGGCTTACGCCCAGCCCGCAATTCTATGGGTATAGTACGTACTGACTTTGATGGTACCAAGTTCAGAATATATACAGCTATTTCTAAAGCATATCCCCAAAAAGAATCAGGTAGGTCTGAATAACTCGTCATAGATCTTACCATTTCTATAAGAGTCTTATTCCTTCTTTCTGCTACACCATCATGCTGTGGCATCCTCGGTGCAGACAACTGGGATGCAATCCCATTCTCTAATAAGTATTCCTTGAACTATCCCAAGAGGTATTCACCACCACGATCTGATCGTAGTGTCTTGATACATTTTCCTAGATGCTTCTCCGTTTCTGTCTTGAATTCTTTGAATTTTTCAAAGACTTCAGACTTACGTCGCATTAAGTAAATGTATCTATACTTTAAATAATCATCTACAAATGTGATGAATACTCAGAGCCTCCTCTAGTCTGGACATTCATGTGACCATACAAATCAGAGTGAACCAGTTTTAACTATTCTTTAGCGCTATAGCCTTTTGCCGAGAATGATCTCTTAGTCATTTTACTATATAAACAGGATTCACAAACTGGAAATGCCTCCATTTCCAATGAACCTAATGGCCCATTTTCGACCAGTTTTTGAATTCTTTTTAGATTAATATGACCGAGGCGTAAATGCCAAAAAATACATTTGGTTCATTTTGAAGGTTCCTTTCTCTTAATTGGTAAACTATTAATGCTATTCAATTCACTCAGTTGTAGTACTGACAAGTCAGGATTTAATAATATAAAGATCAATCACTAATGTACCAGAACAAACAAACTATTTATTTTTTTTCTAATGATAACTGATTTATCATTAAAATAAATAAAATATTTGTCCTCAACCAATCTAGAAATAGAAATCAAATTCTTTCTATTGGAAGATACATATAGACATTACTTAATCATTAATATCCTATTCTGACTAAACTGAAGATAAAATATCTTCTACTGCAACTGTTGTCACATTCGTAACTGCCCATATGTAAATTTTCTCTAGTTTTAAGTTGTCTGGTTTCCTGGAACCCTTGCAAAGTATTGCAGACATGATTAGTGGCTCCCGAATCTACACACCAGGTACTGGTAGATCGGACCACTAAACAAGATACAACAACAAATAGATCAAATTTACATATGTTGTTATAACGGTTTAGGAAACAAGGACAATCTTTCTTCAAATGCACTTTCTACTGACAGTGAAAACACTGGCCCATAGGCTTTTTCACTCCTCCTAGAGGTTCAGCGACTGCTGCACGCACTGCTCCTTGTGGGACTCCAGCTTATGCATTCTTCTTCTTCCTTTCTTACTTTTAGGCATAGAAGTTGAAGCTTTCTCAGCCACTAGAGTACTAGACAGCTTTCCAAGGAGTTCCTCAACTGCTTGGAATTCTTTAAGAAGTTCCAACAATGAATAAAGCTTATTCATGTTGTAATTCTGTCAGAATCCCTTAAATAAATCCAGCAGCGACTGGAGAACGATATCGACCTGAGTTTTCCCATCGATTTCAGCCCCAAAGATCTCTTAGTTCATTCAAAAGACCGATCATCTTCAAAACAAGATCTTTAACTCGGGTTCCTTCAGCTATAGTCGTGTTCATGAGGTCTTTCATCGAAACCTACCTTACGGCATGATCCTGATCCCCAAAAATATCTTTGAGGTTCAACATTATGTCGTAGGCGGTGGCAAAAAACTAATGCTAATGTTGTAGCACATTTGACAAAAATGCCAGAATGTAAAACCACACCATCTCATCAGCCTTTTTCCACCTCCGGCAAGCTTGAGTTTCCTAATCGGTCGCCCCCTTACCAGGTTCTGCTGGAAAAAACTCAGTGAGCACAAACTTGTACTCTTTAACAGTAAGCACAATGTTCAAGTTCCCTTTTTTTTTAGCCAATATAATTAGGTCCAATCAATTTGTTTTAGTTGAGAATAATTAAAAGTGGATTGAAAGAGTTTGCCATTTTAAAACTTGAGAATCACATACAAATTATGATGGACAATAATAACTTTGAACACATATTTTAAATATGGTACCCTCTACCATTTCAAAAAGCATTCGCCAGCAGCCTAAGACTTTAAACAATATGCCCCGTTAATGAGGTCGTCTATTATTCATTATTTCTTAGATAGATGTAAACCTATTAAATTTTACTATCTAGACAATCCTTTATCGTCAAGCAATAAATACTATCTTAGACAATCCTTTATTGTCAAGTAAAATTTAAATAGCCGACTTCCTTTGGTCCTACAAATAATAGTAGAGACTCATTTGGAGAGCATACTATTATTTATATCTAAGTGTATAGCATCATTTAATTTAGTCCAATGATTCTGAAATGTATTCTCTCCGATATGGAGGTGAGCACTAAAACCCACACGAAAAATAAATCACATCATTTAAAATTATCAGTCAGTGAAATTTGTACAATGATTCCGCAATCTATTCTTTCCGATATGGAGGTGAGCACTATAACACACACGAAGAATAAATTACATCATCTACAAACCAATGATGGAGACCGTGGGATTTTTATGTGAAAAAATCCCTCACCCACTTAGTATTTAAAACATTATTTTCTGAGGGTTAAGAAAATTTTATATTAAATTCTAGTCAACTAAAATACAAGGGTATGAAATATAAAAGACATGTGTAATAAAATTATTTTGCTGCTTTTTTTTAAAAAAAAACTTATATTTTTCAATTACGCAAAATTTATATTTATATACCCGTTTTTAATTTGACAAGAACTAAACATAAAATAAAAGGTGATCTAGGTATGGTCATGTATCCATGTTGTCCAAAATTATAAGGAAACCTAATAATTAAACACATATGACCAACACACAATCACACAAGCATTAAACCATTCAATAATAAGAATAATTAAATACCTGCTATTATGGTCCAAGCTTCATCATCCCTAGTCTGTTGAAAAACCTGTCACGACCTACGTCGCCACTTCATTGACTATGTCGGGAATCAACCTTGGTGGAAACGCCTTCTTCAACGTTCTTCGTTAAAGAAATTGCAATCTTAGATACAAAGGTCATATGCCTCCATTTAAGGAGTTCACACATAAACTATTATATCTAAACTGTAAATAAAATTACATAGATCCTATGCCTCCTTTTAAGGAGTTCACAAATCTGATCTAAATTTAATTTACAACCATGAATAAAACCCAAATCATCATGCACATTAAAATTAACCACGAATAAAAATATCGTGGGATCCAATCACACAAAACATAATTATGTGACCATAATAGCGGGACAAGAACACTGCAAAACAAGGGTTAGCGAGTTCTACGTTCTATCCAACAACAACATGCATAAATAGATTTAACTGGACAACATGGCTAGTTCAATCCGTACGCAGTATCAAAGAAAACCAATCCCTCTGATACCAATTGATGGAGACATAAATACAGGATCGTTTGATATTGCGTATAGATTGAACAAAAAAAAACTTATGCTAAAACCCTATAAGAATAAAGGGATTTCACCTTTGTGGATCATGTAGAGGATCCATATGAGGAGACTAGGGTTTGAAAGCATCAGATTGCGATTTGGTCAGAATTTTTTTTTTATTCTCGCTGGGCTGCGAAAATTAATTTTTTTCGCCACCGAAACGAATTTTGATCGTCCTAATTTTCTAAACCAAGATAGTAACTTTGCGTTCCGAACCACATATCCAAAAATCAGCCCGATCCAACGGTGGAATCAAAAGTTACGATTGATTTACGACTGCTGTGCCGAAAAACCTAAAAGATCTTCTATCGTATTCCTTCCGCAATCAAATCTTGCACCGAGTGTGGGCTACGGTATCACCAAGATTTTCTCCTCTCTCCATAGAACAAATCCTAACTCATGAGAATTATTGTTGTTATGAGAAGAGACTAGGTCGGCGTATATATAAGGCTACGATAGGGACCTTAAGGAGAAATAAGTGTTTGGGCTTCCTATGGAAAGTTGGAATCCTAATTCCACTCTGAATTAGTTCCTTCCATAAATTATAATTCACACCACTAAAGAATTATAATTGCACTCCCATCCTTATCTCAAAATTATATTTCGAGCTCCTTATTATTAAATACTTATTATTCTCCCCACGTTAAGATTACAGACAACCGTCATTTAAATTAAATTACTGACAATTATATTTAAATGACTTCTTAATCCTTGAGCCTACCACTTAACTTATTTGACATGTCGGATTAACATAATCCACCTGCAGGGTTTGACATGATCAAAACTTATAAGCTTCTCAAGGGGTTATCATCAATCCCTATACCGGGACGTGGATTCCGTCAATAATTAATATTCATCATACATATAGTGTCGTCATCCAATTCACGAAGATTATTGATCCATAAATGAATCTCACTCATAATGAGTCAAAACAACAAACACTACATATATATGCCTATTAATTATTTCAAGATTAAGAGCATAAGTAATCATAATAACCATGGGATTTTAAAATTGTTTTATATAGTCAGTATAAAAACAATTAACCCAAACTGGTCCTATTCAATACACACAAAGTGTACTAGCACAACGAGTTAAAACTATACCGTTTTCTGTAGTCAAGATAAACTACTAAAACTTGTGCTACAATCCTACCGATGGGTGTCCAATTCCATCTAAGATTGTGAACCATTAAACTTATATTCCACAAGAACCAATGATATGATCTTCTGTGTGTAAGCTATACTCTACACACCAAATCATCTACTATATGGAATAAAAGACACACATGCACAATATTTAAATAAATAATATAATGCAACCATTGCCCATATAGATTCTCATTAAAATAGCAAAACCAAGTTTATAACATATCCAAACCAACAAGAAAATTATGGCTTTTAGTATATCACTCTAACAAGAACCTCACTCCATTCAAGGGGGGCTAGAGAGATAAGAGCTCATTTGTGAGGCTTTGTGAAGCAATTTCCACACATCTCCCATCCTCCATTCAAGATTTGAGCTTTAAACATCCTTCTCCATTAGTATTCATTATCTTCAACCTTTCTCCTCCTCCATGGCTGTTTGGGGGCAAGTTAGGGTTTCGAGGTTGGGTGTTTACGCTTCACCAACTCGAAGATATAGATTCTCTAAGGTGGTAACACTAGCACTTAACTTGCTTTTAAACTTTTATGTGTTGCATTAGTGTGTTCTACTATGAATTGGGTTTTTTTGCTATAAACCTTAGGTTGTGTGATACATGTGGGTTAGGCTCGACGTAGCTTCAATTAATGTTTGATATGGGTAGTTTATGACTTCAATTGCATTATTTAACAATAAGATCCATGTTTTAGCTATTACACCCAAGGATTCATGATGAGCCCACTTTGTAGTTACATGATTGACCTAGAATTGGGGATTTTGGGGGTTTTGGTGTATACAATGTTTAATTATGGGTCATGCAGGCTAGATGTCTATAGATTTGTTATTAGTTACGAGTTTTGAGTGTTATCTTTGAGATTTGTACTAAAAATCCATTAAAGTGGTGTAGTATGCAATAATCATTGGGTTTAGCGCCTCATGTAGATTGCGGTTAGGACTTGTCACAAGAATTCAATCTTGACACATCTTACAAATATTATAAAGTCAATTTGGGTGAAGTATAGGTTGTCCCGGCCACAACCATAAGAGTTTAGTATGCCGTAAGCATACCGGTTAGGGAAGTAGCATAGAAATTAAGGCTTGTTTGATAGAATAACTTGAGAACATTAATAGTACTCTTACGACCTTAGTTTGATATGTATGATACATCATAAGGGATATACGAAACCAATAATGAACCCTTTGACCATTAAAAACAAATAGCTACGTGACGATAAGGTCATGGATCAGAGGTGAGATAACGACGCCATAATGATACTAAATGGATAGTGTATATTAGTTTATATATGTGTGGGATTGATAAATAAATGCATGAATATGGATAGTAATAAAGCTTAAAATGTGATCTGCTTTATCGACCCCATCTAAGCGAGTTATACATCATATTATCATTATTATATTGTTATGGCATTGCTTGCGTGTACATGGCAATGTGTATATTGTGTGATTCATGGTTAGAATCTTAGGTTGTGATGATTGTATGGTGAAATGACAATAGTCCACAATCGATCCTAGGTTTGGTCCCTTTAGACGGGGCCAGAAGTTGGGACACAGTCTCCTAGGTGCAAGACTCGTAACCATGCACGAAAACTAACGAGAGGCCCTACTGCAGCATGGGTGAAAGGCCACGAAATGCAGACTTGGTGACGCTTAGACAACTATGAGTATTATGGCGATTGTCGAGCGTATGATGGCCATTGAGATACATGTCTCGAATGACATGGTTGATTATTGTGAATTAGAGACTATGTCTCGGATGATATTAGTACGTAATAAGCGACAGATGCAATGGTGATTTTGATAAGTGATATTATATTATATCTTGTATCGTCTTATATGCATTGTTTCTGATGTATTGTAGATGATGTAAGAACAAATACGTATTTTATTGTACATACCATAATACACTTAGAGAACCATTTGGCTATTCATAATGAACTAATAGCTAAAGTGGAAAGTTCTAACATGATTAATCCTTAGGTACCATACCGGCGTGTGGATGCAAATAATTATGAGATTAGTCTAGTGGTTCATGTTAAACATAGGATATTAGTAATTAAAATAGCAGGCATAGTAAATAGTTAGCTAGATGGTAGGACACCAAAATGTAATGCTTAAGTTAAATGATTTGCTGGTAATGCCTATTAGTTGGCTAAGCATGGAACTAATAATAAACTAATTACAAAGATAAAACAATAAATGTGTGGCTATTAGTTACCGACTTTCAGTATATATACGTGATAGTGTGGAATAGCGACAATACACGCTTTAGGATAAATTCTCTTTAACATGATGAACCATAGGGAGCTAGAGATTTATTGAGATATTGATAGAGTACCATTCCTTAGAAAGGTGTAAACCTATAGAAGGGGTTCGTATCTGGGAATCTGTGAGGACAAGGTTGGTTAGTAAGTGGTACAACTTCTAGAGGCTAGGATAAGGATCTTAGTTGAGTTCGGCACGCATTTGTGAATGAATTGCATTGCATTATTTTCAAACTATCATTGTAAATTAAAGTACTTACTTTCCATAAAAGTTTCACGTGCATGCATTTGCTAAATGTACTTTCTATACAAACTTTATATAATTCCCACTGAGCCCGAATTTGGCTCCTTCACGTGCATGCATTTCCTACTACCATGAATGTTGATGTTGGGATCGACTCCACTTTAGGAATAGTGGAGAAAGTCAGTAAGGCTGTTTAGACAGACAAATTCGAGAGCCTTTCTTTTGATTTGTTTACCTCTGCCGTGGAGCGTGAGTCCTTGGTCTGTATATTTTCCATTAGTGAAGCATTCATGCATAGGGAGAGTTACCGTCCTTATAGAGCGACTAGAACTAAGCAGAATGTAAACGGCGGTGAACCGTTAGTCAAGTGTGACCATTGAGAGCTGATTGTGGGAACCGAGGAGGTTCCTCTGTTCGTAGTCATTACTATAATTATTGTTTTAGATGAGAGGAGAACTGCTTAATCTGAGAACTATAGCAGAAGCATAGTGGGGCTAGTGAACTAGGTATTGGCGAGTTATCATGTGTGCGTGTCTCCGACTAGTGTTAGCTTTAAGAAGTCGTATTCCCTTTCTTCTTCTTTATTCTACCTATGTTGATTGTTTTGATGAGTTTTCACATTGATGGGTTAATCTATGGTTCATGATGTTTCCCTTGAATCCTTTGTATTTCTTAAAAAACGTATTATTATACTCGGGATAAGTTTTATTAACTAGTTAGCAATGGGCGACTGCTGAGTTATATTATAGTCAGCCGCCTGATCAACATATAACTATCTTATAAATCTTCAGTTTAATGTCGTCAACTAGAGTTGAAATGTGGCACACTTCAGTCCCATTCATTGTATTTATTATATGTGTTTCTTTTTTATTTTGAGTGTGAACCTTATTCATTATTATTCTTGTAACTTTGGAGGTATATTTTAATTATGTACGTATTGTTGTTGCCCAAGTACTATTGTATGAGATGACCCATAGAATGTTGGTATACGCGTTTACTTTGGCAAAAAATCTTATAAAATTAAGACTATCATGGTGTTGTTTATTATTTCTGAATCTAGTAATTCTTAGTGCCTTTGGATTAACTTCCATGTTCAAACTTTAGAACTTGATTCGGTGTTCCATAGCTCATATAAAGCTCACAATTATTGCTTGCGTTTGTGCTGTAATAAGTTTTGAACCATTGGTTATCCAAAAAGCTTTGGTAGTAGGTGTAGGGATGAGTGGGTATACCTTGTCGGAGACTTTTGAAATTTGGCTTTGGATTTCCATATATGGGTACATCTGTTCTAGTGAAATAATGATAAAGTGTTCTAGCCATGTGCTCTACACCTCCTTATTGTTCCTTAGAGGTGCATAGTCATAACGAAATCACCCATCTTGTTATTGATCTTGGGATTGGGGTTATATCTTATATATAACCATAGTTACTCTCCTAAGCAAGGAAGAACGGATGTGATTTTTGGATTATGTGTGTTTCTTGTTCCGTACCTACCTCTATCTGAATTTTGAGGATGAAAATTCTTATGAAAGGGAGATTATAACACCCCGTGTCCAAATTTTCACGTTAAACCTTCTCCAAAGCCCAGTTAAGGCTTCAGCTCTATTGGGGAATGAACTTTTGGTTCTATATTTTGCTTTTATACTTTAAAAAGCAGAAGGTCAACTTTTTTAAAGAAGAAGAAACAAATTAAAGAAAATGTTACAAGCATTAATTAGATCAAATATCTCAATCATACAAAAATATGCCTAAATGTGTATTACTACCGTATATATTTTTTTGGACTTAAATCCTCTCCATTATTCCTTCAATCCAAGTTTGACCAAGAGGGTCTAGTTCAAGATTTGAATAAATGCGTTTTTTTTCATGAAACTTGGTGGAGATGATCTTTGAAATGAGTAGATCAAATTCACAAAATTTCACCAAAAAATTCAAACCAGAAGTAGGTGAAATGGTTATCTAAAATTTTATGCTCCTCCTCTCCCAGAACATTTTCTTTCTGAACGTTACTTCTTCCTCAAAACTATCTCCATTCTTTTCCTCTTCACCTCAATTTCTTATCCTTTCTAAATGTTAATTCTCTTCCCTTTTTACATCTCTTCGTCATCTTCTCTCTCCTCTCTGGCATTTCAAGGTGGCACTTTTGCTCTTCCTCGCATGGGAGTAGATCACTTATCTCCATTCCAAGTTTAAGATATATTTATTGTTCCCTCTTGCCCCCTCATTTCTTCTCAAAAGAGTTTCTCTTATTGTATTAATTTTGGTTGTATATAAGAAGGACTCCCAATCACACATCTTCACATTACATTACAGTGTTTTTTTTTAGGTTTCCGATCGCCCATTGTCTTTCTTTAGTGATTCAAAACCATCTCATTAATCATTCTTTCACCGTTTAATTTCCTTCTTCATGCCAAGTTTTTCCGTATGATATAACCTATTATCTGCTGTAACATGGAATTCATAGAGGAATTTAAAAATCGATTAGTTGTATAATGTCTAACTCGATCAACTTCTGGGGCTACAAATTAAGAGAATTTTGGTCTCTCCAATTCGGTTATGGAATTTTTATATTATTTCTAGATTAGTAATTATGAATTGTATTTGCAACATTATTACTAGAAATGTTTTGGTCAAAACATTATTATATATGTACCTATATATCATATTTTCGTGAAATGTAATGTAATGTAACTTTTGATGAAATCCAATATAATAGTTGTTTTGTTTCATGTTATAATGGAATGAATTGCAAGATTTATGTATTTAAATGTGTCTAATTATGTACTATGGCATCAATAATGTTAAACACGCCCAACAACGCAATTAAAAAAAATTGAGCAACCAATGAAAAATGGCATCAAACAAAATAATCTAAAGTTGACCATTCAAACACATAAGTGGCTCTGCTTTTACCACATATTACATTCCCATTTTCAATCAGATTCAAGTGAGTAAACAATCCAAAATATACCCCCTTCCCTTACAAAAAGAAATCATATGTTTTATATTTCTGAATTGGTTGAAGTTGATTGACTTCATGGCTGACTATATTGTGTTTGGGATTGGTGGTTTTGATTCCTTTTCGCCTAATGTTAAAACTGCGCTTTCGACGCAGAGTCATCGTGGGTGGCATTTCCTCCTGTTTCCTATTATTATAGAGAAATGGTGACAGTTTGTAAAGAAAATCAGAAACGCCAGTTTTTTTACCAAACAAACAAAAGTGCATATTGAAGAGGAACATTTGTGGATTAAAGGACCTCTTGAAAAAAATTAGTGCGAAACAAATTGATTTGAAGGTTCCGGATTAAGTTGCAGAATAAAGCACCAATTTGCCCTTTTGGTTTCTAAGTAGGTTATGCATATAATTATAATAGAAAATTCGCAAGCTTATTAATATTATTGCGTATCAATTCTTAATTTTAGAAAAACGAGATTTGAGGTGAGGATAGAAAGCATGTACTTCATAATTTGTCTGTTTTGATTTTAGAAATTAGTGTGTGTGATTTGAAAACTGGTTTTGATAATAATAGATAACAAGACTAGTGTTTTTGATAAAATTTAGGACTTTTCGAAAGCTAATTAAATTTAAAATTGGGTATTCGATAGTTTAATTATTAAATCAGAATTGAAAATTTGGGTACTCTCATATTGGATATTTACATAAGCATCGCGATTTATATGTTAAATCGAGTAGAAAGGCTTAATGATTCCTTTGTGAATTGAGACTGATAAAATTGAGATTTTGCAAAATTAATGGACAAAACTATGTTTAAAATTAGTTACAGCTCGTTCCACGCTTTTGGTTTTGAAAACAGGTTTAAAATATGAAATTTGGATTGATTTTGAGATAAACAATAATTTAATCATGCGACTGATAAATTATAACTAAAAAAATAAAGAAAGATAAATAAATAAAGCCAGATTGCGATAAAAATTACCTAAGAACCTTGAAAACAAAGGAATAATATTTTAGAATATTATTCCAGAAGTTCCAAAATTGTCTGGTACTCCAAATGGGGTAAGTAAAGCTGTATATTTGTAGCTTAAAAGGGATATGGGGGCTAAGGGATAGGCCTTTGTCATGTGGACAAAGGGGCCAAAAGCCTTTGTCTATACGGGAAAGGTTTTGTGTGTCTGTTGACATAGGGTACAAAAAACTTTGTCCACACAACAAACGCAATTCACCCTTCCTAGTTTTTGTTGTATTAGCCAAACAAAACATCGGATTGATATGATTTTTAGTATGTTTTTCCTAATGATAATACCTATTTACTACCAAATTTGTTATCATTTGGAATTCGGGAAGGCCTCCACTTGATTACCTAAAGTGAACTCTCAGTTTTCTAGATTTTCAAAGATTATGCTGTCGAATCAAGTTGATTTTTTAGTATGTTACTTCTGGTGGCACTATCTAGCAACCCTTAAAGTTTAAGGACAATAAAAAGTCATTAAGTCTTATTTTCCAAGTTTTCACAAAATCAACGGTTTTCGGTACGTAGCTTCCGTCCAACTATCCTTTTTCCTTCCTTCTTTCACATGTATCACATGTGTAGAGTATGTATGCATGTACGAATGCTTGTGCATGCATGCATGATAATTTTTTGGGAAATCAAGTTTTTGCGAGGATCGCGAAATGAGGTGTTAACAAATCATTGGCCTAGATTCTTTGTGATGCAGAGAAACTAGGACGATAACGAGAACACATCATTTTACGACATTCGCATGAATCCTGTGTGATTTTTTAAGTCAATGCTATGCAAATGATACCGTTTTGTGCTATTATCTCTGATGTGAATGGATTTCGGACTTTAGGCCTATTCGGGACATACCCTCTACTCTGCTTTAATGTGCTAAATTGTTAAACTCCTTTCAAAGAGGACATCTCTATTACAAAGATGATTCACTGATTAGGTGTCGAACTGATACACACTATGATCATTTATGGGTGAATTTGTAACCCTTTATTTACGTGGATGCAAGAATCATGGAATTGGACAAATGGATGGAAGATGGAACCATAACCTGACACCTATAATAGAAGTGTGAACCTTGTTATAATTGAAGATGCCACAATTGATTGTGGGTGATCATTTGACAAGTCAATAACAATCATGAATTGAAATAAATCTGAAATTGCTTAACTAGTTCTCAAGAACTCAAAAGTGAAAACACTCAATGTTAATGAAGTTCTCCCCTTTAAATAGGAGTTTAATAAACCTAAAACAATAAGGAAATGAAAATTTGACATTGTTATTGCGCGTCCAACACTAAAAAGGGAAATAAAATGCTCTAAAAACATAAAAAAATAGAAACTCCAAGGCTGCCCCTTAACGTTTCGACTGACATCCTAATGCCTCTATCTTCATTTTAAAGCTTTCATTCTTTATGCCTTCAATTAGTCTCCACGCCTCGGTTTGCTCTAAAACACCTCGAACCAGGCCATCAAGCTCTTCCTTGAACTTCTTCATTTGAGATGTCATAAATGGACTAATTGGAACTCTAATTGGAACATTATGAGCCTCCTTCCATGCCTTTGAGCTTGTGCCACCCTTGCCCTTATCATTTCCCTCCTCTTGAAAAGGATTTTTCCTCAAATCGCACTTGCACTAAACAGGCTTAGTCGCTTAGATCAACAACGTTAAAAGTAGCACGCACATTATACTTACCTGACAAGCCAATTTTGTAAGCATTGTCATTAATACGCTCTAATATTTGAAATGGTCCATCTCCTCTCGTTAGTTACTTAAAATGCCTTTGAACTGAAAAGTGTTCCCTACTCAGGTACAACCAAACCCAATCTCCTAGCTCGAAAATCAATTTCTTCCTTCCTTTGTTGGCTTGTTGCTCATACTGCTTAGTCTTTCTCTCAATGTTTTGCCTCACTTTGTCATGGATCTATTTAAAAAAATCAGTATTTCTCTTGCCATCTAAGTTAACATGCTCAACAGATAACGTTAATAAATCTAAAAGAGCAAACGTACTAAAATTATAAACAATTTCATAGGGAGAAAACTTAGTAGTAGAATGAAGAGATCTATTATAAGAAAACTTCAAATGTGTCAAACATTCTTCCCATTCTTTCAATTTCTTCTTCATTATGCCACGCAATAAAGTAGACAAAGTCCTATTTACTACTTCTATTTGACCATCAGTTTGTGGGTGACAAGTAGTAAAAAACAACAATTTAGTTCCTTATTTTCCCCACAAAGTCTTTCAAAACTAACATAGAAACTTTGTATCCCTGTCAGAAATAATGGATATAAGCATGCCATGCAATCTCAAAATCTCTTTGAAGAACAAATTAGTAATACGTGGTACATCATTAGTTTTATGACAAGCAATGAAATGAGCCATTTTAGAAAATTTATGAACCACCATGAAAATAGAATCATTCACATGCTTAGTCCTAAGCAAACCCAAGATAAAGTCTATGAAATATCAACACAAGTTTTACTAGGTATGGGCAATGGAGTATATAAACCATGGGGTTTTAACTTAGACTTTGCTTTCATACAAATAAGACATCTTTCCCAAATTCTTTTGACATCTCTTTTCTTGTGGGGCCAAAAAAAGTGTTGTTGCATTATTCTTAAAGTCTTAGCTATACCATGTGCTTCCTTAACAAGCAATTCGCTTAATAACATTTAGGCACACATAATTTGTTTTCACACATTAGAAATCCATCATGCCTAAAGTACTTATTAAACGCCATTTTCTCACATACATTAAATATATCTCTAAAATTAGCATTTTCAGCAAACAATGCCTTAATGTATTCAAATCCAAGCAATTTAGCATCTAAAGAAGCAATTAAAGCATATATGCGCTATATGCATCCGCTATAATATTTTGTTTACCTTGCTTGTGCTAGATCACATACAAAAATGTCTCAACGAATTCCATTCACTTAGCATGTTACTTGTTCAACTTTTGTTGTCCTTTCAAGTGCTTCAATCATTCATGTTCTATGTGCATCACGAACTCCTTTGGCAAAAAATAGTGCTGTCATGTCTCCCATGCTTGAACCAATGCATAGATCCCCTTTTTGTATGAAGGGTAATTTAAGGTCGCCCCACCAAGTGTATCGCTGAAGTACGCGATTGGTTTTCCTTCCTGCATAAGAACAACATTAATCCCACTTCCTGAGGCATCGCATTCTATTTCAAAAGTTTTAGAGAAATTAGTTAAAGATAATAAGGGGGCATTACTTAGCTTGCTTTTAAGTAATTGGAATTCCTTCTCCTGCTCTTGACCCCATCTAAACCTAACATTCTTTTCGATTTGGAAATGATCGAGTCGACGTCGTTATCCTAATTAACATGACCTACCTCGATTGTAATTTTCAAATCCAGTCCTTATTTCCCTAGGCTGCGATCTCTCACTCATTTGTGTGCTATGGGATCTACCGGATTAGTTTATCGAGCAAATCAGATATAGCCATCATGTAAAAGTTAATATCAAAAGGTGAGCTACCCATTTCATCACTGCTTGACATATTTGTTTTTCTTGATGCAAAACAAAGGTTAGCACTAATAAAAAATAAATATATATGTCCTTACAGCACTCCCTCTCGTGCATCACTCAAATCTTTTTTCTTTTGCTCGTGTTTGTCACTCAAGATAAGAACCTCACAATTTCACTTTTGGATCTTTTCAATCAAGTTGAATAGATTTTAGTAGCTCGCAAGTTCTTTAGACAAATCAACTTCACGACCAATAATTTAATTAAATGCTTCGACAATTATATTTCACCAAGGAGTTAAATCAAGGAACTCAGATCCAAAACAGGACAAAAGGGAATAAGAATAATCAAGTTTGTGCGTACAAAAATAGTCGGATATCACTAAAAAATTTGTCTTGAGGAAACTGTTTTTTTTTTTTTGGATTATTTGGAGCCCCAATACTTAGAAACATTGAAAGAAAAAAATTGCTTTTTTCCAACATTTTTGTACTTTTTTCTTAGGATCGTCTTGTTTCTTCTCTTTTTTATCGAAAGCCGCAACTAGGGTTTAGGGTTATTACAAGTTACGATTAACAAATAGTAACAGTAAACTCTATCATAAATATAAACAAGGCAATCACAACACTAGGGTTTACCAAAACTAGATGCTATCGCAACAACAAATAGAAAACAGTGCTTAAAATCGCAACCAGGAAACTATCACAAACAATAGATTGGACTAAGAGACTACTCTTTTTTTTCTAAAGCCTAGAGTCCTCTCAATGAACAACCCGAAATTGTAACTATGAAAGAATAATGAATTGATGATAAACTAGGGTTTATAATGCTAATACTATGAATTGAATTACAATTATGGAATAATAACGAATTGATGATGGACTAATTTATAATGCGAAATACTTTGAATTGAAATCACTAAAAATTAAAAAGGATAAATAAACTTGGAATAGAAGTTCCCTTTGATACCAATTGATACGTACTAAGATCCTTTCCAGTCTAGATTTGAGGTGAATCTGCAACCCGTTACCTACATGGAAACAGGATCCTTGGAATTGGATGAGTGGATGGGAAATGGAACAGCAACCCGACTCCTATAATAGAGGTGTGAACCTTAGTATAATTGAAGATGCCACAATTGATTGGGGATGGTTAGTTGATAAGTGAAGAACAATCACAAATTGAAATAAATCCGGAATCACTCAACAAGTTCTCAAGAGCTCAAAAGTGAATACACTCGAATTTTATGAATAATAATCAACCAACGAAAATAATGAAGTTCTCCCCCTTAAATAGGAGTTAAACAAACACAAAAAATAAGAAACGAAAATTAGACATTCCTATTGCGAGACCAATGATAAAAAGAGAAATAAAACATTCTAAAAAAATTTAAAAAAATAGAAACTTCGAGGCTACCCTTTAACGTTCTGAATGATCTCCTAATACCTCTATCTTCATTTTAAAGCCTTCATTCTCCATGCTTTCAATTGGTTTCCATGCCTCGACTTGCTCCAAAACACCTCGAACCATGGGATTAAGCTCTTCCTTCAACTTCTTCATTCGAGATCTCATAACTGGACCAATTAGAACTCTAATTGTATCATTGTGAGCTTCTTCCATGCCTTTGAGCTCCTGCCACGCTTGCCATCATCATGAACTGATGTATCCCATTGACTAGGACGGCTTTATTAACGATTATGATTCAGTGTTGAACTGTTGTACTCCCGCAGGTAGAAAAGATTTTGTTAGCGATTCGAATTCAGTACTGAATTGATGTACTTCCACGGACTAGGATGGTTCTTTAAACAATTTGTCATTTCTAAGCTGATGTACTCCAAGTTGCAAGGACGATTTTGTTAACAATTCAGATTCGGTGTTGAACTGATGTACTCCCACTGGTAAGGATGGTTTTATTAACAATTCTAAGACAGTGCTAAGTTGATATACTCCCACTAATTGGGACAATCCTGTTAACAATTTGTCATTGTTAAGTTAATGTACTCCCACTGGCATGGACGGTTCAGTTAATAATTCTGATTTGGTGTTGAACTGATGTACTCCCACTAGCTGGGACAGTTCTGTAAATGATTTGTCATTGTTAAGATGATGTACTTCCACTGGCAAGGGGGTTTTGTTAACAATTCTGATTCAGTGCTGAACTGATGTACTTCCACTAGCTAGGATGGTTCTTTTAATGATTTTTCATTGGATGTTGGGGGCATTGCCTTGGTTTGGGAGGTTATTTTTTTTAAGATTCGCATCACCGTTCGAGTGTTCTTCAGTTTTCTGGTCTAAGAATTCTAGAAGTTGTGTCCCTAAATTTTTCATGCTGAGAAAAATTGATCAAGAAATAACATTTTGCGGGTAAAGGTTAGGTAAATAGGGTTTATCTTATGGACAGACGGTTCGACCCTTTATATATTGGTTTTTTCATTGCATTTCACACACCTTCTCCACTGCTTTCTCTCTCTTGCTTACATTCCTCTCATATTTCTCATTAATCTCTCAATCTTTTTTCTCTGATATTACCGTCGTGATTATTAATCCTTTTAGTGGTGGTTATGGCTATGAGGATGCTAGTTCCTCTCGACTTCTTCCACCGGGTTGTCTTCCTAATGATTCTCCATATGCTTTTATTATTGGAACAGATGGGTTCCCTTTTGTGGTTCCTCATCATGACAATTATGGAGGGAGTTTCTAGGAAAGATGCCGATGGTGCATTTTATCGTCGTGCCGTATATCATGATGCCATTGTTCCTACTATCGATCCTTTTTGGCTTTTTTATGGAGCTTGCCCGTCATCTGTTCTTTGACCATACTGGGGTATGTCTTTTATGTTATGCATGCCATGAAATTCCTATTTCTATATGCTAGATATATGTATGGCTCTATAAATGATTATGTTCTAAACAAGTATGTTATGAGGTTCTTATTTCCACCTACTAGATATTTGTATGCTCCTGTAAATGCTTACGTTCTAAAATGTATGCCATGCATGCCTATCATTTTTGAGTTTTCACTTGCTTTATTTATTTTGTGCATTTTCTTATAAACATGTGTAATTGGATACACGCCACTATTGTCGTAGTTCCCTGAATTCAATTTTGGATGCTTAGGCGGCTACCCCTCTAGTTGTGAAGGAGTTCCTTCTCGCGACCCCATTCAGTCCTTTCATGAATATGCTGCCCAAATGTGTTACGCATAGTTAGCACTGGCTAACTACCATGGCAGGGCATTTGTTCAGTACTACTCATACTTTTCACTGGAGCTAGGGGGAGATGGCCATGACCCTATGGATTTATATGCTCTTACTGGCTTGTCTTTTAGGCATGGTGGCCAAGCAATTAATTTATCTCCCTGTATACGCATCTTCATAATAGGGAAGGAGGTTGCTCTGAGATGGGATTTCGTCGGTAGTGAGATTCCTCATGCTGTGTTGTTTCAGTGGCTCTGATCTGAGAGTGCGAGCATTGAGGTTGGCGGGGATCCTCCTACTAGATGGAAGGCCCGTCCATTCGTTAGATCCTTGATTCTCATATTGCTGCAAGAGTTATTCATTGCTTATGGCAGTGACAATGTAGGCTTATATTAGCTGGTAATTCTCTAAGGTTTCAGCCTCATTCTATTTGGGATTAGGGGGGACGTAGTTTTGGCGGTCTTATATGAGTCGATGAATTCATTCTCTCGCTGTACTTTTCCTACTCATCGGGGCATGTGCATGTTATGGTTGGTATTTTTCATTTTATTGGCCTATACCATACCTAGCTCTTTTACTTGAAAAATTTTATTTGTATTTCCAGGCTTGGTTCCTTGCTATATTGGTCACCACCCCACTCAACTTAGTCCCTGTGATAATGCCCACTTTCCTCACTTTTACCGTCTCCACTGCAGGCTTTATGGGAAGCCCTATAGTTACATTACTTCGCAATACTATCAATATGATGTTTTTGGGGTTTCCCTTAATCAAGTATTACCTCTACATCGCTTTTCTTATGAGATTTCCTATGTAAGTGAACTAGACTCCTTGGTTGGACTTACATGGCTAACATGTTTTTGAGTATTCCCGATTGGGTCTCAGACCATGAGATTGCTGAAGCACGAGTATGATTTTGCATTTTACCTAGGGAAGAGAGTGATGCGGCAGCATTCTCCTAGGGGTTCCTCTATCTACTCCTATTTTTCCTTCTCTTATGATGCGCCGTCTGGACTCTTGTGGTATTGATTACATGGGCTTTTTAATAGACATGCCTTACCATGAGTTTGCCTAAACGTTCTTATTGGGGGAGCCGATTAGTTCAACTCCTCAGGTTATTTACGATTATTATGCTACCATCAGGGGATACCAGATTCCATCTAGGGGAAAAATGTTTATCAATGTATTTGCCAACTTAAGGGTTACCGGTTCGATCGTCTTTTATAGGTGTAGATGATATTTTTATGCTATTTTAGATCATACAGATGAGGATATAATGAGGCCGGTGCGGGGGATGGTGATGGAGTTGGGGAGTAAAAGTTCGGTGGTGGTGGAGCCGAGGGGCAAGATTATAGAGGTGGTTGTGGAGGTGATGATATAGTTGTGGAGTAAGGTTATAGAGGTGGTGATGGAGGTAGTTGACAAGGTTTTGAGGATGGTGTGAAGATATTAATGGAGGTGGGGTTGAGGTTATGAGCGTGGTGATGGGCAAGGTTATGAAGGAGGTGATGGGCATGGGTGTGAACGTAGTGATGGAAATGGTGGGCATGGTCATGGGGGTCTAACTAAGTCTTAGCTTTTGGGCTTTAATTATACTGCAGAGTTTGCTGGTTTGGGCTATTAAGCAGGACATGGCTTGGGATTTCAATTTTGGTGATTTCACTATCGACCTTGTGTGAGAACCCGCGTACTCGACGCTCGGAGGTCCTCATGGGCGGCGATTCCGTTGTTGCTTTGAAAATTAATTTTTGAAAAGAATAAGAGTCACCAATTTGTTTTACTAAACAAACAAAAAAGGTTTGTGCAAAAGAGACGTATTTATGGACTAAATATCCTCTTATACACAATTTATGCGAAACCAGTTGATTCGAAGGTTTGGGGATTAAGTTACGAATCGGGAAGGTGTTAGGCACCCAATTCACCCTTTCGGTCTCTTAATAGGATATGCGTGTATTATAATTCAGTTCTTGCATGCTATTGCTATTACTTTACAACTTTTCGTACTTGTCTTAGAAACTGGGATTTTGGGGTTGGGATGAAAACGATTTGTTTCCTAGTTCGCCCATGATTTTAAAAATAAGTGTGTGTGTGTGTGTGTGATTTGAAAAAATAGAGTTTGATAAAAATAGATGCAGTGAAACAAGTGATTTTGTAAAGCATTGGGCTTTTCAGAAACTAATTCAATGTGGAATCTTATAATCGATATGATATGAGGTGACTTGGCCGATCCTATACCATAGTCTATTGATTAAACCGGTACAAATGGCACTAGTGCTCTCATAATCAAGTATTTATCACATACACACCGCAATCTATGAGTTAGATTGATATGTAGCGATTATTGATTCCTTCGTATAACAATACCGCTAATCCGGTCTTTTGGAAAAGTAGAAAAGTAATAATACTATTTTGGAATTGGATTAGGGTTTATTATACGCGTTTGGTTTTGAAAACAATTTGAAAAAAGGTTTTGTAAAGCTATTAAGTAATAGAAATTATGCAAACAAGAGTATAAATTATAAAATCGACGAATAAATAAAAGAAGAGAGAGAAAATTATACCTGAGCCTCCTTGGATGGATAAAATAAGGATCTCTTGGTGTGTACCACGAAATCCCCTTGATTGTTGATGAAAATAATGAATAGAGGGGGGGGTCTATTTATAGTTGAAAGAAATACTTGGAGAGCAAGAAAAGATATCGTAACTAAGACTCCTGGAGCATATCGCGAAACCTTCCCACCGTTGGATCATCCTGATTTTTGGATATGTCTTTGGAATAAAAGTCTTCTAGATTTTGTAAAGATTTTAGGTCGATCAGAAATTGGGAAGGTCTCCTTTTGTTCTGATTGGTACAAAGATTTTGTTTCCGCGTAGGAGAGGTACTTGTTGTAGAGAAGGTCACTTGTTTGCACGAAAAGTCAGGTTCCCACCTTGGATTATGCTGAATTTTGGATATATATCGCCAATATAAGTCTTTTAAACCCTGTAAAAATTTCAAGATGATCGGAGTTCGAGAAGGACTCGGTATCCTCAAATTGGTACGAAGAGCTTATTCCCGCGTAGGAAACGTACTTGCGTACAATAACCTCAAGAACTAAACTTCTAGCCGTTGGAAATTTTTGGATATGTTTTCCCTCAAAATGTTTTCTAGCTTGTGTCCAGATTTGAGGTCGATCAGAATTCGGGAAGGCCAATATTTATTTTAATTTGCTCCGAAGGACATTTCGTCTAGAATTGCACGATAGACAAATTGTTTCTTGATGATCCCATGTTCGACAAAGCTGAATTTTTAATATGTTTCTTCCCTACAATAAGGCCTATCTACTTACCAAACTTCAAACCATTTTAACTTCGAGAAGACCTTCATTTGATCACCCGAATCAAACTCATGATTTTTTGAATTTTCGGAGATCCGACCGTCGGATTGAGCTTATTTTCGACTATGCTACTCCTTTTGATAATGTTTAACAACTCTCAAAGTTTGAGGATGATCCAAAATGCGTAACTCTCCTTTCACAAGTTTGCAGGAGTTTTGACGGTTTTCGATTCCGACAATTTTTGATAATAACGTAACTCTTCATCCGGGGTCTTTTCGGCTTTCTTGTGCATTCAAAAATGCTCGTGCATGCATGCGTATTCATTTCTTTAAAAATTAGAATTCTTGCGGGGGTCGCAAAATGAGGTGTTCATAGACCCTCTCGGCCTTGGTTCTTTGTGAAGCAAAGAAACCAGGACGATAACGAGAACGCATCATTTTGCGGCGCTCGCATGAATCACAAGTGATATTTTGAAAACAATGCAATGCAAATGATGCTGTGCTATGCTGTATATCTCTCTTCTTAGGATGGATGGGCGATATTTGGACTTGGTTTTGAACTGATATACTCCCATTGGTAGGAACAGTTATGTTAACGATTCTGATTGGGTTGTTGAGCTAGTGTACTCCCATCGGTAGGGACGGTTCTGTCAACGATTTGATTGGGTGTTGAGCTGGTGTACTCCCATTGGTAGGAACAGTTCTGTCAACGATTTCATTGGGTGTTGAGCTGATGTACTCCCATCGGTAGGTACGGCTCTATCAACAGTTTGATTGGGACGTTGAGCTGGTATACTCTCATCGGTAGGGACGGTTCTGTCAACAATTTGAGTGGGGCGTTGAGCTGGTGTACTCCCATCGATAGGGACGATTTTGTCAATAATTTGATTGGGGCATTGAGCTACTGTACTCCGATCGGTAGGGACGGTTTTGTCAACAATTTGATTGGGTATTGAGCTGATGTACTCCCATCGGAAGCGACGGTTCTGTCAACGATTTGATTGGGTGTTGAGCTGATGTACTCCCATCGGTAGGGACGGTTCTGTCAATAATTTGATTGGGTGTTGAGCTTGGTGTACTCCCATCGGTAGGGACGGTTCTGTAAAATAATTTGATTGGGTGTTAAGCTGATGTACTCCCATCGGTAGGGACGATTCTGTCAACAATTTGATTGGGACGTTGAGCTGATCTGCTCCCATCGATAGGGACGGTTCTGTCAACAATTTGATTGGGTCATTGAGCTGATGTACTACCATCGGTAGGGACGGTTCTATCAACAATTTGATTGGGTGTTAAGCTGATGTACTCCCATCGATAGGGACGGTTCTATTAACAATTTGATTGGGTGTTGAGCTAGTGTACTCCCATTGGTAGGGATGATTCTGTCAATAATTTTATTAGGGGACATTGAGCTGATGTACTCCCATCGGTAGGGACAGTTCTGTCAACAATTTGATTAGGACGTTGAGCTGATGTACTCCCATCGGTAGGGACGATTATGTCAACAATTTGATTGGGTGTTGAGCTGATGTACTCTGATCGGTAGGGACGGTTTTGTCAACAATTTGATTGGGTGTTGAGTTGATGTACTCCCATCAGAAGGGACGGTTCTGTCAACAATTTGATTGGGTGTTGAGCTGATGTACTCCCATCGGTAGGGACGGTTCTGTCAACAATTTGATTAGGGGCGTTGAGCTGATGTACTCCCATTGGTAGGGATGGTTCTGTCAACGATTTGATTAGGTGTTGAGCTGATGTACTCCCATCGGTAGGGATAGTTCTGTCAATAATTTGATTGGGGCGTTGAGCTGATGTACTCCCATCGTAGGGACGGTTCTGTGAACAATTTTCATTATGATTTGGTTCTTTTGAAGGGGTGAGGGCAGATGGTCTATTAGGGACTTTGCTTTGTGTTTGAGAGGTTGGGAAAGATGGTCTGCTGGGGACGTTTGATGATCAACTGAAGACACTAGTTTGGTGTTGGTGATTTAGGATAAAGGCTGGTGGGAAAATGAGAATTTATGGTATACTAGGAAAATGAAGATTCCTACTGGTCAGGATAAAGGCTGAAGGTTGATGATCTGCTGGGGATATGATGATTTATGGTCTACTGAGGATATGATGAATCCTACTGGTTAGGATAAAGGCTGAGGGTTGGTGATCTGCTGGGAATATGCTAATGCGTGATTAAGATGAGGGTGATTGATGATCTGTTGAGGTGACGAAAGTTGATGATTTGCTGAGGGGATGAGAGTCTCTGAACGGACATAGAGAGATAGAGAGAAAAATTTCTGGTGTGATACATTTTTTTTTAATAAATAAATAAATATGAATTTTTGGTTGGCTTCTTTCTCTTTGAGAAAAGATCGAGTTACGTTCTCTCAATTCTCGAACCTCGTGTATGAATTTTGGACTTTGCCTCTTGCCTTGCTTCTATAGCATTTTTCTTTTGTCAACAAGGTACGATTATGCTTATTATTTTCGGACTTTGTGAGAGAAGAATTTTTGTGTGCCTGCATCATTTTCTACTTTTTGATGCCCTTATTCCTCCTTAATTGCTTGAAAGCTTTTTGATGCAGCTTATTTTCTTTTTCTTTTTCTTTTCTTTTGCAAGGTCAGCAGCCTTCCTTACCTAAGACGTAGCCCTGGGCTTTTTAGCCTAGCTGTCACTCTTGGTGTGGCTCTCGCTGCCATCTTTTTTCCTTTTCTATTTTTACAATATTCTTTCTTTTGGCACTGTGGGATTTATCCTCTTTTCTACTCTTTCAATTTTGTTTTGTACCCACTTTGTTCCTTTTCACTTTGTCAGATTTTTTAAGCATCATCGTCCTTGCGATTCGAGAATGTTTGCTTTAGGAAGTTCGCTTTTTGACATTGTCATGCTGTGTTTGTGACCTTCGGTCCGAGAACTTTTGAAAATGTATCTTGAAAACTTCTTAGATGAGAAGAAGCTAGGCCAAAAGCCCTTTTATGGGGTTTGTTCCCCGTGTGTCAATTATAAGATTCCAATATTTCTCTCCTTAACTTTCTCATATATCTCTTTAGAGGGGGCTTTTTTGGTTTGTGGAGATGGCCTGGGATTTTTCATAGAGAGGGCTTTGGTATGTGACTGTGGAAAAGGATTGGCTTGTGGAATTGGATTCGGCTCGTGTTTGTAGAAAGGGCTTGAATTTGCTTGTAAAAAGGTCTTGGATTGGTGCCTATAGAAAGGGCTTGGGATTTGATTTGTCTTTTTGGGAGGATTTGTGATGTGATTTACCTCTCTGGGAGAAAATGTGAAGTGATTTGCCTCTCTGAGAGACTTTGTGAAGTGATTTACCTCTTCTGGGAGAAAATGCGAAGTGATTCACCTCTCTGGGAGATTTTGTGAAATGATTTACCTCTCTGGGAGTGATCGCCTCTCTGGGAGACTTTGTGAAATGATTTACCTCTCTGGGAGGAATCCGCCTATCTAGGAGACTTTGTGAAATGATTTACCTCTCTGGGAGTGATTCCGCCTCTCTAGGAGACTTTGTGAAATGATTTACCTCTCTGGGAGTGATTCGCCTCTCTGGGAGACTTTGTGAAATGATTACCTCTCTGAGAGTGATTCGCCTCTTTGGGAGAAAATGTGAAGTGATTCGCCTTTCTGGGAGAAAATGTGAAATGATTCGCCTCTCTGGGAGGACATGCGATCTTATCATGATGATCTGGTCGGTGATGGTGGTGTGACTAATCATCGAGGTATATACCAGGATGCAGTGGTGAAGCCTGTCTGGTAGGCCATGGAGCTTAGTGCCTATGTATTCTTAGACTAGTGCACAGTACACTTATGCAAGTGTTCATGTGTATGCATTATGCAAATGCTTATGCCATGCTTCCCTAAATTTTGAGTATTTGTATACTTCTTAAATAATCTCACCATCATTTTTTAAAAACTGGTTTTGAAGAAGTTGTGAATCTTAAGTTGCCTGATTTATGAAGTATGTTACGCTACTTGAAATTATCTAAGTGCAGATGCATGCATGTAATACTGACTACTTTCCGAGAATATAGCAACACTAAAAAGGCAAATATTGATTATTGGTCACAAGAGAAATGGCGTGTTTCCGTCTTGGGATTCTGATGATCTTGCGTCATGCTTCTATCTTGACACGTTTCTCTCTGCTTCTTGATTCTTGGGCCTATCAAAATCCATTCGAGTTACTACTTTTGCTCATACTTACAGTCTCAGGAGGATTACCAATGTTCTTTAGAGGTAGAATTTATGATTCTGCTGATAAGACGACCATAGGGTTGTGATGGTGTGGGATTAGCCATCCTCAGTGCAAATGATAAATGAAGAGGGTGGTCTTAGGGGAGCTGTTCAGGTCTTCTTGTCGATACCCTCAGTAGAAGTACCCTCAGCACCTTCAGTATATACGAACGATGATGGTGAGGCTAGTCTTCGGGGAACTGTTCTAGTCTTCTTGTCGAAACCCTTAGTGCATATACCCTCTGCACCTTCAGTGAACGATGATGGTGAGGCTATTCGGGTCTTCTTGTCGATATCCTCAGTAGATGTACCCTCGGCACCCTCAATATGTATGAACGATGATGGTGAGGCTAGCTTTCAGGGAGCTGTTCGGGTCTTCTTGTCGACACCCTCAGTGCATATATCCTCTGCATCCTCATTGTATGTGAACGATGATGGTATGGCTAGTCTTCGGGGAGCTGTTATGATCTACATCAAGGATGGATTGAGGATTATGGTTTTAAAGGAGTTAGTTATGTTTAGGTTTCAACCAGGCGGTTCCGGGATCTTGCGCCAGTGGTACAACGATGTTGACAAGGGCACAGGAAGTGGGTGGTTGATGTTAATATGAACTGGGAAGCGAATGTTAAGTGGAGCTACTGGGTCTCGAGTTTGGTTGCCTTCGGTTGGGTTTGGATTTGGATTGAATTGGTTTGGTTCAGCAGGAGTTCTGACAGTGATTAGGGCTCAAGATGGGCTTGGGTGGCCACTTGGTGATCCTTCATGATGGCTACAAACTGGGTCGGATCATGGATTATATGATATAGATGTTTAACTGTTAAGGTACCACCCTCAGCTTGCGGGAGAACGGGATCAGGCGGCAGATCCGCTGCATGAAAAGCGTCACCATGATTACCCTCGGTATTGTTGACCCCGGTTTAATGAAGTAGTAGCTCGGTGTTACAATGAAGAGGCGTGATCGGTGGTAAATCTGATCTCGTGAGTCGTCTAGTTTAAATCTCTAAAAGCCTAGCCAACCAGTGCCAGCAGTAGATAATCGAAGTGTGGTGAAGAATGGGGAGAAAGAAGTCGAGAATTTGACCGAAAAATTAATATTTTGCTATGGGTTGCATAATTCTCGAAAAACTATGACTCGATAGAAAAATAAAATCGAAAACCACTTTTTGGTGACAAGGCAAAAATAGACCGACATCAATAACTTGAGAGCCCCGTGGATAGGTTTAGGGTAGGAATATGAATTCCCGGAGTGCCCTTATAACCTTCCGATTTTAAAAATTAATTTTTGAAAAATTCATTTTGGAAAATGACTCGATTTTTTGAAAGAATATTTTGAAAAATATATTTTTTTTAAATCGGGAAGTTCTCTCCTCTTAGAGTTGCTTTTCTTGGAAATAGTGAAAGGGAAATTCTCACTAACGAGTTTTAGTGAGGGATTTCTACGGACAGGGTTGGGCAGCCTCCGGCCGTACTTACCAAACCAAGAGTTGCTATGTATGACAAGGCCCTTTGTTCACTAATCTCACGACCGACGGTCAAGAAAACATGCAGAAACTCATGTGTGCTAGGCTGACACATCCTATATGCAAGCGTGGTTGAAAGGGGTAAGGTTTAAGGCTCCCTTCTATTTGGCTAGGTCTTGCTATATACCCCAAGGGCGAGTACGTGCAAGGAACTTTTGATAAACATTCAGGGTACGTGAGTGTTCTCGTCACTCAATATACCTCAGTTTGGTACTTGGCCAAGGAGAGTGGTCCTATGCGCTTTTGGCTAGTGTAGACCCGCAAGTCCACGGCCTAGTCACGACTTTGGTCCCGAGGTTAATATGGTAAATTCAGACTCGCGATAATGCATGATGATAGTGGGTGCGTGCAAAATAACAATTATGGGGATACATTATGATAAACGCTTTAGGATTTGTTCAAGTACTTTCAATTTTTATTTATGAAAAGATTTTCCTCAAACAAATATTACAAACAAAAAGGGAGCCAAGGTATCCACCTAAATCGCATCTATGTTATCCTATAACTAAAGCCAAAAAAGAAAGCATGCAAACATAAACAATTATCCATCTATATTCTACTCTTGTTTAGAGTCTAATCCTCTTAAAAATAACCAGCAGAGTCGCCACTGTGAGAACCCGCGTACTCGACGCCCGGGGGTCCTCGTGGGTGGCGATTCTGTTTGTTGCTTTGAAAATTGGTTTTTGAAAAGAATAAGAGTCGCCAGTTTGTTTTAATAAACAAACAAAAAAGGTTTGTGTAAAAGAGACGTATTTATAGACTAAATATCCTCTTCTACACAATTTATGCGAAACCAGTTGATTCGAAGGTTCGGGGATTAAGTTACGAATCGGGAAGGTGTTAGGCACCCAATTCGCCCTTTCGGTCTCTTATGTAGGATATGTGTGTATTATAATTCAGTTCTTGCATTCTATTGCTATTACTTTACAGCTTTTTGTACTTGCCTTAGAAATTGGGATTTTGGGGTTCGGATGAAAACGATGTGTTTCCTAGTTCACCCATGATTTTAAAAATAAGTGTGTGTGTGTGTGTGTGATTTGAAAAAATAGAGTTTGATAAAAATAGATGCAGTGAAACAAGTGATTTTGTAAAGCATTGAGCTTTTCGTAAACTAACTCAATGTGGAATCTTATACTCAATATGATATGAGGTGACTTGGCCGATCCTATACCATAGTCTATTGATTAAACCGGTACAAATGGCACTAGTGCTCTCATAATCAAGTATTTATCACATACACACCGCAATCTATGAGTTAGATTAGATATGTAGCGATTATCGATTCCTTCGTATAACAATACCGCTAATCCGGGCTTTTGGAAAAGTAGAAAAGTAATAATACTATTTTGGAATTGGATTAGGGTTTATTATACGCGTTTGGTTTTGAAAACAATTTGAAAAAAGGTTTTGTAAAGCTATTAAGTAATAGAAATTATGCAAACAAGAGTATAAATTATAAAATCGACGAATAAATAAAAGAAGAGAGAGAAAATTATACCTGAGCCTCCTTGGATGGAGAAAATAAGGATCTTGGTGTGTACCACGAAATCCCCTTGATTGTTGATGAAAATATTGAATGGAGGGGGGGGGTCTATTTATAGTTGAAAGAAATACTTGGAGAGCAAGAAAAGATATCGCAACTAGGACTCTTGGAGCATATCGCGAAACCTTCCCACCATTGGATCATCCTAATTTTTGGATATGTGTTTGGAATGGAAGTCTTCTAGATCGTGTAAACATTTCAGGCCGATCAGGAATCGGTAAGGTCTCCTTTTGTTCTGATTGGTATGAAGAGTTTGTTTCCGCGTAGGAAAGGTACTTGTTGTAGATAAGGTCACTTGTTTGTATGAAACGTCAGGTTCTCACGGTTGGATTATGCTTAATTTTGGATATATATTGGCAATATAAGTCTTTTAAACCCTGTAAAAATTTCAAGATGATCGGAGTTCGGGAAGGTCACTTGCATACAACAACCTCAAGAGTTGAACTTCTAGCCGTTGAATTATGCTAATTTTTGCGGGGGTAGCAAAATGAGGTGTTCACACCTTGCTAGTTATTATCATATTTTCTGTGATAGTGGTCTTGTTACCGGTTCCAGGGGTGTGGCTTCGCAAGAATTTGGGGCAAATTTCAAGGCTATCATTTGAGATTTGGGTCTGGAAAAAAATAGCTTGGCTGTTTCGATGGACCAAAATATTTTTTCAGGTTCGGGTCAGTCTTCCTCCATTTATCCTTTAGCAAGTTTGCCTACTATCCTGCCTTTCCTTGCCAGCTTTTAGCCGATGGAGTACACTGTTCGATCTAATCTAACGCTTGAGGCTTCAAAGTAAAGGGTCACTTATTATTTTTGTGGATGAATTGTGTGATCTTTATGATATAGCTACGAACTACTAGAGTTTCTTGTGCTATGCCATCCGCGATCTGCTTGAGTATGATAGAGGTTATCGTCGCGCTATGCGAATTAGTTAATGCCCTGTAGGAGGGAGTTCTAGTCATGTTGCACCCTCTGATTCATCCATGGGGTCGATCTGGAATGCTTTAACCCACAACAGTTCCACCTTTTGCCCCATTTCATAGTTCTTCTTCTTGCCGTTCTCTACTTGGTCACATCGAGAATGTTAGATCGGTAGTAAAATGTAGTCGCTAATTTTAATTTTTTTTTGTTTTTAGAAATATTATTTTTTTATTTTAAAAAAGGTTTGTCTAAAATGTTGTTTGGTTTTTTGTGAAATTGAAAATCGTGTGTTTTATCATAAACTAAGTTATTTTACTTGAAAATGCCTTATGTATAAGATGCAATACTTACTCTTTTCCAAAAACATGTCAGTTTATTTGAAAAGATATCATCTAAAAAAGGTTCTTTTGTCTTGTGGACAAATGGTGGACTTTTGTCTTGTCACTATATATATATCTTCCATAGGTCTCTTATTTTTTTCACTTCTCTCACTCTTTTCCTATCTCTTACTCCTATTATGTTGGCTTTTTGTTTTGATGTTGCTATCAAATTCCTTTAGTCTCTTAGACTGCTCATGCGTGTTGATACTAGCGATCTACAGATATCAGATATCCAATGTTGCTTCCTCCCTAAGGCCTTGCCTTTTTAGGACTGTACTAATCATGCTTTTCGTTTTGGTATTGCTGTTGTCTATCCTACTTATGAGGAATTTTCTTGGTTTTTGGGTTAGCTTGCCGATACCGAGCTTGTAGCTTTAGCACCTACCCTCAGTCTTTGTTTGGTTATTGTTGACATTCTTCTTGTAGATTCTTGGATTTGTCGTCTGATGTTTAGCCCTCATGGTCTGAATCATTAATGTTCGGTTCGCTTTTTGCTTGATTACCGAGATGACCATATTTTCTCTAGTGCCCATACCGCAGGTGCCATGGTATGATGTGTATGCCACTTTTTTTTTATTACTAGAGATTTCATTGATTCCTACATAGTATTACTAGTCTAGCAGGCTATGAAAATCCGCAAATGCGACCCCAGGGTCTCGTCCCCGTTCGTTGGGCGTCTGAACTGTCGAAATAGATCCCGTCATTCCATTTGCTTGGTGTATTTTGATAATTCATATCGGGTGTCCCTCTATCCTGTTTCTAGGTACAAGAGGGTTCATTCAGTGTCGCTAGTACGTTTTACGAGAAAACGGACAAAAAGGGTTGTGTAAGGGGAAAGGCTACAGATAAGCCTTTTTTTACACGTTTGTCTGCGAAACCAGGATTCTATAATGTTCGGAAACTATGTTACGGATTGGGAAGGTTTTAAGCACCCATTTCGCCCTTTCGGTCTCTAGTGGACTTATATGTTTGTTTTATGTTGAAGAACTTGGATGCTTTTACTGATAGTCTAATACTTTTTGAATAAAAACCCTAATTTTTAGGAAAAACGGGAAAGGGTATGAAAGGCCTTTGTGTTCCGAGATCCGATTTTTTGTTTTTAGAAAAACATTATACAATTGACAAATATTGTAGTATTTTTTAGAGAGGGAGTTTCCCGTGTTATTTCTCAGATAAAGATGGTTTTCCCGGGTTTTGACTTCTTTTTGGAAAAGTTCGGATCTGGAATTGGAACTAATTTAATATGGAATCAGAACTCTTGAGTGAAATTCTTCCCGACATACCGCAGTCTATTGTGGAGACAGGATGTACCGAGTTTTGAATTCCTAAGTAGGTTACATCAATCCGGGTTTTAAAAACAGAATTTGATCCGGATGATAATATACTTACTCTTCTGGTTTTTTGCAAATGATTTTATCAGGGTCTTTTGTTTTAAAAATAGTAAACCTATTTGTAACTCGGCAATAAGTTTATTCAAATAAAACGTTGACAAAATAACAGAAATAAAACCAGTATACATATATATAATGTTTAAATACTAGAAGAGACTTTATTTACCTTCCCGAAGAGAATAATAATAAGAAAGAAAATATAATATGGCAGAGAGATCTCTGGCGATAATAATCTTCTCATTCTTCAGATATTTCTGAGAATTCGATTCCAGAAACGAGACACGTCAGGTGTCGAGAATAGATTCAATAATTCTTTAGAAATAAGACAATAATCGAGAATGCTTGTTGTTGTTTTCTGCTCTGCTGTTGCTGTGATGTTGGTGTCCTTAATCCTTGGGAGGTGTTAGCCTATTTATAGTGGTGAAAAAGCAATATGTCGCGCGACATGTTCCCAATAAAGGGTGATTGTCGTGCGACAATGTCAGTATGTCGCGCGACATATTTGATTGTCGTGCGACATTTCACTTTAATGATGATTCTGACCCACTGATGAGTCATAAAGTGGAGTGGTGGGGTCGATTATCGCGCGACATGTCCCCATAAAGTGGGATTGTCGTGTGACACACTTGATTGTCGTGCGACATTTCACTTAAAAATATGTTTGTTTGGCCAACAAAACCCTTTCGGGGCAGTTCCGGGTGTTTGGGTGAGTTCCGGACTCTAAAAACAGTACTTTTGAAGGTCGTTAGGGTTCTTGCGGGGGTCACAGATCAAGGGTGTCTACACAGGCCCTTCAGGGCCCTATCAATTGTAACCTATGTTTTGGCTAAGACTCTAAATGGGTTGGATGATATGGCTGCTGGTCAATTTTAGCTTTTACGCAGTAATCCGATATTGTTATACATGTGGCTTCTAGGGCATCTTCAATTTGTGTCTGATAAGGTTGTGGGGTCCTTCTATTCTCAGAAACCCTGCATGTTTATTTTGTCGTACTTTTTTACTCGGTGGTTGATGGGGTTCCAATGATTGGACTGTGAACACCCCATTCCACGACTCGTGCGAACACTTCTTTTCTTAAAACAAGCATCTTGCATCAAGGGGTTGAGTCATCATGCATATAGAAGACTGTTAGGAAAGACTCCAATTCCGACAGCGGTGGGAGTCTGATATAACCTTTTTTCGAATGTTCTTGTGCACTTTTGTGAGCCAGCCGCAGCCCCCAGCCGCACGCACCAACCGTACGGCTACTTGCCAGCCGTACGGTTGGCACCTAGCCGCACGCCCTAGCCGCATGCCCTAACCGCGCGCCCTAACCGCACGCCCCAACCGCACCCCCTGCGGCTACCCCCTGCGGTTGGTCTCCTTTGGAGCGTTTTTGGTGGAATTTTTGCTGTAAATAGGACCATTGGGATCCCATTTGGAAGCATCAACACTCAATAGTGTTTTTAGTAAGTGGAGGTTCTGTCAAAATTATTAGAGAGAAAGTTTTGGAGAGAGAAAGTTTTAGAGAGAGAAGGAGGCAAAGAAGGAAATCAAGGCAAGGTTCTCTTTTATTCTTCAAGCGCATCAGGTACGCTTTTATACAACTTTTCTAATTTTTAATACTGCATTTCAATCTGTTTTAATATAGAAATTTAGATAACTTGCAAAGAAGTTCATTGCTTTCAAAATAAGTTCTTTCTAAGTTTTACAAGAAATTTAAAATCCGTTTTGACACGTTTTCAAAACAAACAAAAATACAAAAACAGTTTCTAAACAAACGGAATTACGAGACTCTGATTTCATTCTACGAATGAATACGTAGGCGCTCGCAAAGCTCGAGTCTGATTTCAAAATACTATTTTAATCCAAATTTATCCAGAAAGGACTATTATAGAAACTATCCAAACTACTTGCAAGATATCTAAAATAGGAATTAAATACATGATCCATTAAGAGACCGAAAAGGCGAATTGGGTGCCTAACACCTTCACAATTTGTAACGTAGTTCCCGAACGCCTAGCAAAGTAAATTTTTAAATGAATCTCTGGTTTTAAATGTATGAACGATAATTCGTTTTCGAATTGTCTTTCGTACGATCTTTTGTTTGTTTTCTCGTAAAACAAACTGGCGACTCTATAAAACACGTTTTCCTCAAAATTATAGAAAATTGAGAACGGAGGACCATCTCGGGTCGGGGGTCCGGATTCTCGCAGTGGCAACTCTGCTGGGGATGTCGAGAACTAAGCTCTTATATAATGGATCATATATTTAATTCCTATTATTTATTAGGTATAGGTCTTGTAAGCCTTAGTCCTATGATAACATAGAAGCGATCTAGGTGGATACCTTGATGCCTTTATTTGTTAATTATGTGAGGAAAATATTTTTCATAATTAAAATTGTGTAAAATACCGTAACAAATCCTAAAGCGTTGATTAATAATGAACTGCCAGATTGTTATTTTGCACACACTCACATCTTATCATACATTTTCGCGAGTGTGAATTTACCCTATCAACCTCAGGACCAGAGTCGTGACTAGGTCACGTGCGGGTATGCACTAGCCAAAAGCGCCTGGGACCACTCTCCTTGGCCAAGTACCTATCGAGGTATATCGAGTGACGAGAACACTCACGTACCCGAGATGTATACCAAAAGGTCCTTACACGTACCTGCGCTCTTGAGGTGTATCGTAAGACCTGCCAAATAGGAGGGAGCCTTAAACCTTACCCTGTTCAACCACGCTTGCATGTAGGGGAGTCAGCCTAGAACACAAAGATTTTTTGCATTGTTTTAATGATCGACAGTCGTGAGAATCTAAACCAGATAAGGCCCTATCATTTATGCTATTACGGTTTCGACAGGTACGGCTAGAGGCTGTCCGACCTTCGCTGTAAAAATTCAAGAGGACTTGAATTTTCGTAATTTTCCTGATACTGATTCCATGAATAAAGTAACTCATGAAGAGAGAACTTCCCGTGGTTTTCAAATGATTTTTCTAAAAGCTCTTTTTTGAAATGGTTTCTCAAAACTATAGACGATCAGGGAACCCATGGAATTCTTTTCCTACCCTATCTCTATACGGGGCTCTCAAGTTGTTACCATCGGTCTGTTTTTAATCTCACCTAAAGAAAACCTTTTGTGTGTTTATTTTTGTCCCGATCGATGCATTTCTGAATAAAGTCCGGCAATTTCTAAATGATATATTGTTATTGTTTTCCGGGAAAATGCGTGCGATCGAATCTGTCCTTTTTTTCGACATCAGATATTCACCCTGGCCTCTGCATGGGCTGGAAGAGATAGCACCGGGAGACTTATCAGACCAGACTCCTTCTGAAAACATGGATCAAAATACTCCAAACCAAAATATGAACAGTCAATTCAACAATGCAGCAGATCCGCCGCCCGGTCCTTTTTACCCAAACCCGGGGATGCCTCAGAATAATACCATGGGGGGTCAATCGCTACATCACACTCCATCTATGAATACGGACCCGAACCTAGGCCATTACCAGTGGAAATGGAAATGTTCCGTTACCTAACCCTGAGGATGTGTACCGGATGTTGATGAACCTGAATCAAAATGTGACCACGCTCTTAGCTAACTACTAAAACACTTGTGCCATATTGGACAAGTTGGTCAAAGGATGCATAGCTGAATCGTTAAACAGAGCTACCAAAGAAGAACTTGAAAGACCTTTACCAAAATCCGAACAAAAGAATCAAGACCAGATCATTGAGCAACTGAAAAGGAGAAAGATGCTATGGAAATTCAGAGGGATTATTTCGCTAAAGAGACGATAAAATTGCATGAGGAAATCTGTAACATCCCGTGTTTCGTTTTCGAGTTAATCATTTTCTTAAGCCCGATTAAGGCTTAATCTCCGTTAGGGCATTAACTTTTTGTTTCGAACCCTTTCTAGTTGATCCAACACTTTTAGCATATCATATTAGGTATCTTGAGTCTTTGGGAACAATCATTTTGTAATTTGGGCGGTTCGAATTGAAATCAAGATATTAATTGCGTGTTTCTACTTTACGCGATTAACTAATTTTTTCGCTAACTTTGAGATATAGTAGTTTCTCCGTTTCTTATCCAGTTAAGTCCACGTTTGCGTGTATGTTTAGATTTTTATCCTATCTACAACTTTCGTGTTTTGACCGAAAGCCAATTCATGCTCCTCGTTGGTCAAAACAGTGTACGAAGTAGGTCGGTCAACAAAATCTGATCGTTCGGCAACGTCCTGGCAGAGCGCCATCTTTGACGAATTTCTGGGAATTATCCATCCATAATTTGGGAAAACTTCCTCTTAAGAAGTTGTAGATCTTTGAAATGCCTTTCTGTGGACATAAAGATCACCCAAATCGGAGTTCCGAGCGAAAAGTTATGACCGAAATACAAACAGTGCTCCAGACCTAAAAGTGCTAAAGCGCGGACCGGTATGGCATTTTTGTGGACCGGTCCGGCAGCAAATCTGGGCCCGTCCAGAACACTTTAAAGCGTCATTTTCATCCCCTTTTGTCACAATTTCGACCTCAACCCTTAGAACACCCTAGAGAGAGTTGAGAGCTTATTTTAGGAGTTGTTTGAGCAATCATTTGGGCATCCATCCTCCATACTCTAAATCTCCACCAAATCATCCCTAACCCATCACTATTCATCATCTTCCTCATCCTCCATGGATGGAGCTTGAAGCTATTTTGGGTATATTCGAAATTGACTTGATTCGGCTCAATCCTCTGCTTAATTTTCGAAGTTAAAGCTTCAATAAGGTGGGAATCTCCCATTTTCTCTCATTCTTTGAATTTACTCCTTGCTAGAGAGATAATGTAGCCTTTCGATATCAAAATCACCATTTTCTCTGCATGCGTTAGGATAAATTCATATTTTTATGATCTGAGCTTGCATTTAGTTGTTTACAAGACTAATTTTGATGAGTGTCAAGGTTGATTATCATGCATGTTGGTATTTATGGACTGTTTTGTGATTTTGGTACTCAAATTACTAGAAATCAACCCATGTAGATCTAATACTCACTAAACTACATGTTTTTCTTAAATTTCCGGAATATTATGCCTCTAAATACATGATTATAGCCTGTAGTTAGATATGCATGTGGTGATTTGTGAATTTTCTAAGGTGTAGTGTTACCCCCACTTGCTAGTTTGGATTAAACTCATGAAATTAGACGATTTTGGCAAATATTAATACAAGGCATGGATAACATGAGCATGCAAATTAAATTCTGAATATACATAGTATTTCATTGTCTCTTAAATTATGTTTAGACATGTTAATTGGTGGGTTGTTGCCTTACCAAGTGGTCTAGAATTACATCAAATTGTTTTCACTTGAAATGACATAGATTGAATGAAGAGTATAAGTAAAGGTGCAATGCATAACTTATACAAATCTGAGAATTTGATCATTAATTGATGGTTTTATACTAAATGATGATGTTGGTCCTTTTTCAAGGTTATACAAAAGAACTTTGTTGGAAATTTTGCCAAATATAGTATATTTAACCCATGAAATTGTGTTTGTATTATTATTGTGAAGCTAAGGAATTTGTTCATGAGAATTATTGAGATTTTTGTTCTAACTTTATTCATGGGTTATTGCTATTTTAATTATTAAAATAAATCCCTGGGCATTACTACTACCGTTCGATATGATATATTGAGATTGTTAGAACCGGATAAGCACCGGGATATAAATGCTTGAGTTATATTACTGCACAGACCCATGGTAAAGATGGGGTGCTAGAAATCTGGTTACCAGTGCACTGACCCACGGTAAGGTGGGGTGCGTTTGTGAGTATCTTATTCCGTCTGATACCGGTATTAGGTCGAGGAGGAGGAGGAGGTGGGGGAATTGTGTTATGAGCAGTACAATGGGATTGTACATTGGGATATGGTTGTTTGAGGTAGGTCAGTATGCCGGGGCGGACCAACTTATTTTTAATTGTATAAATCATTGACTATTTTACAAGCTGAACTTTTATAACTACTGTTCTATAACATGAAGTTTGTAGACATTGGTTTCTTGCATATGCATTGCATTTTTCCCTTCCCCTATGGTTCCCACTGGGCCAGCATTGGCTCATTCCCTCGTTTCTCATTGCAGGTATTTCTTGTAGCTTTCTCTTGCGTTCACGGGGAAGAGTGCGGGATTTGCGTAGTCCTCTGATACCATGAGTCGTGTTTAGTATTTTTCTAGTTATTGGGCATTAACTGCATGTATCATGTGTCTATTTAATTTGTAAAGAGATGATTATTAATTATTTTTACTTTGGAAAACAATTGGGATTTGTACTATAATATTTTTCTTTTCCATGAAGGATTTGAACTTGTAAAGTTGTATTCTTTAAATTTTTCAACAGGATTGGTATATTGTATATACAGAGGCGTCATGCCGAATTTTCGTGAAATTTTAGAATTTTATACTATGTTCCATTTAATCTTATTAATTTTCCTATATTTTTAGCTGTTATTAGAGACAGCATCCGTTAACGCCTGCTTTTATAGGCGGGTTGTTACAAAATCTTTCGCTTAGAAAAGGTAGTCTTTAAGCAAAAGAATCAGTTGGAAGAAATGGGATATATCTCGGACACCGATATAAATGCACGGAACATGCTCCGAGATATAAATGCACCAACAACAGGGGATTTAACCGAGTCAGATTTGCGAAAAGAGATTTCTCACAATTGCCAGGGTCGTTAAGCAAGGTATACAAGCAATTGAAGGATGAAAGGATGATCTATCCACTAAACCCACGACCTATACCAAATCCAGTTCCCTCTAATTGGAATCTTAATGAAAGATGTGAATACCACCAGAGTATAGGTCACACAACAGACGATTGTAAGGCTCTTCGGCACACTATTCAAGACCTTATTGAAGCAGGAAAGATACCAGACCCATCCCACCTAATCCATCAGAAATTGAGGATTGATAACTAGAGATTGATGATTTTTAATCAGTGATTGAGAGTGTTATGGTTATTGAAGGTTTGCCACTTGTAATCATGAACTACGAAGACCTGAGCCCCATGAGAAAGAGAAAAGTAAAAGGATTGATCATGTACTATTTGGGGAAACGTAGGCAACCTGAATTAAAATGTCAGGCCCGGTCTATTCATTGTAATAAGATTCATCCATTTGAAAGCAAAAAAGAGGCGAAAAGAGATTTTCCATATATATAATCAAAGTTCTTTCATACAAAAATAACCTACATACATCAAGCTCCTACATACTTTCCCTATAGGCCCACCTACCTACATACAAAAAGCTTTCATAAAGAAGAAATATACCAAACCTAACCTAACCAGCAAAATCATCAGTCAAAAGCGGAATATAAGATCCTCTCTCGATCCATGGTCTGATATGAAGCAAGTACTGTCTCCTCCGTCACCTGTGAGTCCGCAAACCGAAATCACCTCATCATCATAGGCTCGTGCTCAATGGTCTGACAAACTCGACACCAAATGTGTAGCACAACGTCAGAATGGGTCACCTGGGTAATGCCGAGCTCTCCCCCATGGAATCGTCGAACAAAGCGGGTAGACCAAAGACCTCGTAGGGTCGTCTCCAACCTCGGGGTAATAGGCATGGCAACTGAAGAAAAATCTCTCAGTGGGAGGGGTATACTCAGAGGAAGACCAAACTGTCTAGTCAACCGGCTAGGTATGTAGAACGATGTCTCTCGTAAATCACGAAATCGAAGGAAGTTCTGCCCACCCATACTCACGATCATGGTCCTCATGCACCACCATGGTATGTCCCAACGAATCGACGAAGAAGACTCAGAAAAACAGACAGCCCAGTCAAAGGATGGCAAACGGTGGATCAAAGCATAGTCGGGACGAAGAAAGAAGTGCCGAGAATCCCAGGGAAGTCGAGTTCCCAGATACCGAAACCTCTCAGTAACCCACATATACAGCAAATATAGGCTACCTCGAAAGTGACTAAGTCGAGACTGAACCACGGCATTTAAACCATTCAGCGTCTCCACCAGTAAGATGGGAGTCACCAAATGGCCACGTCTAGCCTCAGATACAACCCGAATAATCAAAGGATCAATCATGATAGCAACATCAGTAACTAGAAGCATCTGAGAAAAGGTAAAAATCATACAAGCAGCAGTCCGACCTAAATAATAAGCCGGATCATCGCCATGATGCATGAAAAAATCAGCCAGGCGACGTAGGTGAAGCCGTCCATCTACAATCATGGGCCGGCACTCACTCTCCCGCAAACCCAAAAAGTCCGCTAGCATAACCCGAGGGCTCCTAGCATCCCGCAAAGACGCCAATGGCCATGAGATGTCTTGGCGTATCAGTAGGGTGAACTCCTCGATCGTTGGGCATAGCTCGTCTAACCCGATACGGAAGCAGTGATCCTCAGCATCCCAGAACTCAGCAAAACCAAGCAAGAACGAGTAGTTGATCTCATGCAAACACCAACGGTGAAGATGGGTCAGGTCGCCCCAGTTGAGACCACAGTCGGTCTTGGCCAAAGATACAAAATCAGATAAGAGGGAAAAGGCATCACTAGTACGGAAGATAGACATGACGGCAGAGAAAAAGACAATATACTTTTAGGCTAGAATGATAGAGTGAATAGTGATCTTGATGGGAAAAAAGGACAAATTCGCGCTCTATTTATAGAAAAAATGCACAGGCCAATCGCACGGCTCGCTGCCAACCGTACGGCTGGCTGCCAACCGTACGGCTACCCCTTGCGGGTAGGGCGTACGGTTGGCTCCTCCCCTTGGTCAAAAATCTTCGTTTTCCAAATTCTTCTTCACAAATACATCATGATATGAATGTTGTCGGACTTTATTCGGGAAGAACGATCCATCATTGCATGCATATAAATTTAATAATTACTTGCCAACACGAGTACTTGACCATTTTTGTAATTAAATTCAGTCACTCTCAACGATTCTTTCACATATATTTATGATACATTCGCTAATATATATATTTAATCATTTTTATTTTAATCAAGTTCATAATGATTTTTGCCAACATGTGTTATGTAACCATTTCTTCCAACCACATTCACAATAATATTATAACATTCACATCACATCACACGCAAACATGTTTTCTCTAAAAAGCATAAATATTTTATTCATAAATTAAACTGACCACACTGATAAACCAACATTTTTTCTAAACAAACAAACATATTTAAATTAACCACTAAATTAACAAAGTCTTTATTAAAACCAAAACATATTTAAAATAACAACTTAAATTAAAATGTTTTTTTCTAAATAAAGCCTAACAAAACATCGGACCATCGCTTAAACCATCAACGCCGAGGAGAAGGGGGAGGATCCATTGTGCGCGGTCGCTTTGCTTCTGTCTCTCCATCACCCTCTGCTGGACTCTCCGAAACTATACGCCCCTCAATCTGATGAGAAGGAGCAAGCCGGGAAGTGCGCCTCGACTGCTGGACCGACTGAGAAGGCGCCGCCGATCGAGACCGCGAGCGTGATGGATGGTAGGTAGCAGTCGTATCTCCCGCCAAGCCTCTGCTATACCGACCCATGTACTCTGTCGGGAAGGGAGCCACGAACGTAAGTAATCCGTACATGTTGAAGTAGCTCCTCAGCAACTCAGCCACCTCGCGAAGTCAGAATTAGCCCATCTGCCAAAAAACCAAGTTGTCAGTTATTATTCACAATAACTCATATACTTAACTTTTTAAAGATAACATACCTCCTCGTCCGAGACGTGCGCTAGGGCCCCCATACGCTCATCATCCATGGGCATATTAGGAATTCGGTATCGCTTCGTTAGACCAAGATCCAAGTAAGGGATATCCCGAGGGTACCTTGGGATCGAGTAGGATGCCGACGCCCCACCAGCCTGAGATAGACCAGCTCCGCCAAAGCCGCCCATCGGGGGTATGTCCTCCCCGGTATCCTCTCCCATTTTCGGCTCGGGCGCCACCGCTTTACTCTTTCCTTTGTCACCGTCCTCGCATGCCGGAGCTTGACCTATACCTGCCTCTACTCCCAGCTGAACCTCCCTCTCTCTTAACTCCCGGAAGATTATACCGCGAGAAGCTCCTGATGAAGGGGTCGACAGAGAATATGGTCTCAACCCCACTGACATGGCACCTGGCGACCCAATGGGTGTGCGCAGCAATGGCGAGAACGACACGTGCTGAGCCCAGTCCATGTCTCCGGACCCATATACAGGCGACGACCCTGACACCGACCCGCATCCCTCGGGTGTCTGCTCGACTCCTGCATCTGCCTGATGTCCTCCAATGTCAACTGAGGTGTCCTTCCCGCCATGGTTGGTGGAATGGGAGACCTCGACACGGGACTCCGACCACCCAATGGACTCCTCCCACCCCTCATCACCCTACCTCATCCAGGCAAGACCGCAGCAGTCGGCTCCTCGACCCCTCCTCCGCCTGGCCCAACTAGGGGCGACCCGCTGTTGCCTTCTCCCAAAGGCACCTCTTCTGACCCCTCTTCATCATCCTCCTACACCTGCCTTCTCGCCATGCGGATCCTCGTCGTCCAAATCCGCAATCCTTTTGGCCCTCCGGTTCGGCGCAAGAGAGGGCTGATGTGGGACCCTCTGTGAGATGTATAACTGCCCCCGGATGAACATCGGATCTCCCCTGATAGCAGCATACCTCGCATATATCACCCTGCCGCGCACTCCCTTCATCTCTTTCATCAGGTAGCGATGCGCGAACGTCCCGTACTCGCCCTCCATTGGGAAGCCTCCCAAGAATAAAGCCCGCTTCTCTGCAGATAACTTGACTGACCGCCTCATCGCCGCTGGAGGCCAGGCCGGAACCCTGAAACCTAACCCGGGCCTATGCTGCCGCACTACACGCTCCCCCAGGTAGAATGCTGCACCGTACTCGTGCGTAAATAGCCGTCTCAAACGAGCAGCCGCCAACGCATCCGCATACCCCCACTGCTGCATCACGAATGCAGGCCATGGGCTCCACTGCACCTGCCACGTTGAACATACGCTATTAATAACTCAACGTTCTTTTTCTAAAATAATTTAAATTTCATTTTTAATTCAATTTCATACCTGATCTAGCTGAAGACCTGAGACGTCGCACGCACTGACGTCCGGGGTTAGATATCGATACACTCCAACTATGTTCCCGCTATAATATCGTCTGAAAAGCGGGAACTCATATGCGAAAGTCGGGTGCAGATGGATTTGACGAATACCCTGATGGGTATGCGCAATAAACAACATCTGTCGGAAATTATCACAATTTTTAAAATTTAATAGTCACATGATTTTTTTTTAATATATAAAAAGAAAAATTGAGATTTAATTTAATCAATTACCTCCCAAAGTGTGACCAGCCCACGGTGATTGAGCTCCTTATGACGGCACACTAGATCCATTGACTCGTACAACACTGCCAACACGTATCCTCCCCAGGCGAATGTGTACAACTGGTCGAAAAATCGTAAGTACGGTAACCACCATAGCCGCAGGTTGTCACCACCCCGTGCATAGAAGAAGTCATGTATCATCAGCAGTAGAAAACACCGAGACAGCTGTCGAACCTCCTGCCGTGTCATCTGTCCATCCCCGAACCTTTCACTCTCCGCTTCGGTGTGCTGTACCATCGCCGTGTGAGGTATCCCTTCTGCCACAATCTGACTAGGTCTTCAACCTAGTGCCGCTCCCATCCCATCTAGCGTGACTCGCAACCGGGGGTTGGGTGCCAAAGCCTCCCCTCCAAATGGTAGTCCCGTCAGTACGAACACGTCCTCTGGGGTCAACGTCATCTCCCCCCAACTCCAATGGAAGGTGTGTGTCGTGTCCCACCATCTCTCTCCCAACACTGTCGGCAGACTTACTGATCGCTGGAACTCTCCGCCAGGCAGCACCTCGATGAATCACCCGAATGGGGTCGCACTCAAGTAAGCCCTCACCAACGGGGGTAACTGATCTCGAAGCTCAGGAGCAGCACGTGTGATACCGTGGCAACGACCAATCCTCTGTCACATCACATGTTTTAAGAAAATTTAAAACTCGCTATTTTAAATTAATACTGGATAATATATGTATTGAAAAACAATAAGCTGTGTTAAGTATGTTTATTATGGCAAGTAATTATTAAATTTATCATATTTCATGCATCATGGCATTGCATTTTTCAAAAACATATCATTTAGTATAGAAATCAGAGTATACCCGAGTACGGCGGCGGATCTCGAGTGCCGCCGGCTCCATTAGCAGCCACTCCCGTCCCTCTCCCGGTGAGATCAATGGCACGTCACGATACATCGCTCGCTGTAGCGACCCGTCTGCACCCAGTGGCCCCTCCCAGGCCACACCCTCCCAGTCATCATGGTGTCTCGCGCTATTTGGAAACATCAACACTCAATAGTGTTTTTAGTAAGTGGAGGTTCTGTCAAAATTATTAGAGAGGTCTTTCTTTGAGGGAATTTCTAGAGAGAGAAAATTAGTGAGAGAAAGTTTTAGAGAGAGAATGAGGCAAAGAAGGAAATCAAGGCAAGGTTCTGTTTTATTCTTCAAGCGCATCAGGTACGCTTTTATACAACTTTTTTAATTTTTAATACTGCATTTCAATATCTGTTTTAATATAGAAATTTAGATAACTTGCAAAGAAGTTCATTGCTTTCAAAATAAGTTCTTTCTAAGTTTTACAAGAAATTTAAAATCTGTTTTGACACGTTTTCAAAACAAACAAAAATAAAAAACAGTTTCCAAACAAACGGAACTACGAGACTCTGATTTCATTCTACGAATGAATACGTAGGCGCTCTCAAAGCTCGAGTCTGATTTTAAAATACTGTTTTAATCTAAATTTATCCAGAAAGGACTATTATAGAAACTATCCAAACTACTTGCAAGATATCTAAAATAGGAATTAAATACACGATCCATTAAGAGACCGAAAGAGCGAATTGGGTGCCTAACACCTTCCCAATTTGTAACGTAGTTCCCGAACCCTAGCAAAGTAAATTTTTAAATGAATCTCTGGTTTTAAACGTATGAACGATAATTCATTTTTGAATTGTCCTTCGTACGATCTTTTGTTTGTTTTCTCGTAAAACAAACTGGCGACTCTATAAAACACATTTTCCTCAAAACTATAGAAAACCGAGAACGGATGACCATCTCGGGTCGGGGGTCCGGATTCTCATAGTGGCGACTCTGCTAACCCCCAACCGTAAGGTTGGCTGCCAGCCGTACGGTTGGGGAGTCGGACCCTGCGGCTACCCCTTGCGGCTACCCTCATTGTTGATCAAAAAAAAAGAAGAAGAAGAAGATAGATGGGAACATGACAGATTATGAATCAGCTTTCTTCTGATACAAAAGGATCAAGACTCACACACACGCACAAGATGGTAGATCAAAACCCAAAGTTTGACACTCCAAAGTCTGTGGAGGAACAAAAATTCAAAAGGATAGATCTATTATCCGGAAGGCACGAATCTGATTGTTAAACAGGGAAGGTGTAAAAGAGGAATCGGGTACCAGAAAAAATTGAAATAATAGAAAAGGGTAAAATCCCGTTGGTCCAAGAGAGAAAAAAGTGAGAAAAAACAAAAATGAAGAAAATTGACAGGGAGAGCCACACTAAGAGTGACAGCTGTGCTAAAAGGCGGAGGGCTACATCTTAGGTGAGTAAGGCTCCTGTTTTGGGAAAAGCCAAGAAAGAAAAAGGCAAGGAAAGTCCGAAAGCCCAAAATAAGAGGGCCGGATAATCAAAAGTGGGAGCAATAAGGGTATCGAAAAACAGAAAACTATACAGGACCGGCATCTTCCCTGTAGAAAAAATCAGAGGGTAGCTTGAGGATGATTGGGAAGTTCAAGTGAGATTCTATCCCCATGACCAAAGAGGGGAAGACTGAGGGTAGAGAAAAGTCAGATCCCAAAGCCCATGCACAATGGTTCGAAAGTTTTAGGAAAAGTTTATTCAAAAGTCTGATTCCCAATAACGCAAAAGGTCAAAACTGAGGGCAGAAAGGAATGGAAAAGGAAAAGGCACTTCGACTCGCAAAGCAGTTCTCCCTAGCATATCATTTCTTTGAAAAACAATAAAGCGGTAACAGAACCATGGCAATGAGACAGTATTAAGGGAATTTTTCGGATTACTCAGAGTTAGGAATTCTTCGCATTCCCCACGATGGGAATTTTTCCGAAATCACTTTCCCCAGAAGGGAAATATCGACTCCACATGTTCCCCACGAAGGGAATTTTTTGGATTCCTCAGAGTTAGGAATTCTTCGCATTCCCCACGATGGAAATTTTTCCGAAATTACTTTCCCCACGAAGGAAAATAACGACTCCACGTGTTCCCCACGAAGGGAATTTTTTGGATTTCTCAGAGTTAGGAATTCTTCGCATTCCCCACGATGGGAATTTTTTCGAAATCACTTTCCCCACAAAGGGAAATAACGACTCCACGTGTTTCCCACGAAGGAAATTTTTCGGATTGCTCAAAGTTAGGAATTCTTCGCATTCCCCACGATGGGAAATTTTTTCCGAAACCACTTTCCCCACGAAGGGAAATAACGGCTCCACGTGTTCCCCACGGAATTCTTCGCATTCCCCACGATGGAAAATTTTTCCGAAACCACTTTCTCCACGAAGGGAAATAACGACTCCACGTGTTCCCCACGAAGGGAATTTTTCTGATTCCTCAGAGTTAGGAATTCTTCGCATTCCCCACGATGGGAATTTTTTCGAAACCACTTTCCCCACAAAGGGAAATAACGACACCACATGTTCCCCAGGAAGGGAATTTTCCGAATTCCTCAGAGTTAGGAATTCTTCGCATTCCCCACGATGGGAATTTCTTCCGATCTCCTTTCCCCACGAAAGGAAATAACCTTTACCGCCTATTCCCCAAGAAGGGAATTTTTCTTGGATTCCTCAGAGTTAGGAATTTTTCGCATTCCCCACGATGGGAATTTTTTCCGATCCTTTTTCCCCACGAAGGGAAATAACCTTTACCGTGCATTCCCCACGAAGGGAATAACTTTATCCCCACACTCCCCACAATAGGAGTTCTCAAATTTCTCAAAGATATTGATTTCTTTTTAAAACAACAGTCCCCACAAAGGGATACAACGCAAGACCCAAAAACACTCTTTCACTTTTCCCTAATAATTGGGAAACCTTTGAACCACTTTTCCGTTACGATCATTTAAACTCAATGAATTGCCAAAACTCCTCACGAGAAGTTCTATACACTGAGGGTGGTGTGCCGCTAAGGGTAGCACGCCGCTGAGGGTAGACTGAAGAAAAGATTGATGTATCGTGTCGCCCGGCCGAAAGGAAGGGGGTGGTCGTGAATTGCATCGCCTGGAAATATGATGAGATCCATATGCCAGAAAAGGTACATTCTGATTCAATTATTATCACATTGAGATTCACCCGAGAGTCGTGAATCATTGTCTTTTTATCATCCCTGAATTCTTGCAAGCAAGAATCCCGGGACGAGAGGGTCGGTGAACACCCCAATCCACGACTCTCGTGCGAACACTGCTTTTCTTAAAACAAGCATCTTGCATCAAGGGGTTGAGTCATCATGCATATAGAAGACTATTAGGAAAGACTCCAATTCCGGCCGCAGTGGGAGTCTGATATAACCTTTTTCCGAATGTTCTTGTGCACTTTTGTGAGCCAGTCGCAGCCCCCAGCCGTAGGCACCAGCCGTACAGCTACCTGCCAGCCGTACGGTTGGCACCTAGCCACATGCCCTAGCCGTACGCCCTAACCGCACACCCCAACCGCACGCCTAAGCTGCACCCCCTGCGGCTACCCCCTGCGGTTGGTCTCCTTTGGAGCGTTTTTGGCGGAATTTTTGCTATAAATAGGACCCTTGGGATCCTATTTGGAAGCATCAACACTCAATAGTGTTTTTAGTAAGTAGAGGTTCTGTCAAAATTATTAGAGAGGTCTTTCTTTGAGGGAATTTCTAGAGAGAGAAAATTAGTGAGAGAAAGTTTTGGAGAGAGAAAGTTTTAGAGAGAGAATGAGGCAAAGAAGGAAATCAAGGCAAGGTTCTGTTTTATTCTTCAAGTGCATCAGGTATGCTTTTATACAACTTTTCTAATTTTTAATACTGCATTCCAATATCTGTTTTAATATAGAAATTTAGATAACTTACAAAGAAGTTCATTGCTTTCAAAATAAGTTCTTTCTAAGTTTTACAAGAAATTTAAAATCCGTTTTGACACGTTTTCAAAACAAACAAAAATATAAAAACAGTTTCCAAACAAACGGAACTACGAGACTCTGATTTCATTCTACGAATGAATACGTAGACGCTCGCAAAGCTCGAGTCTGATTTGAAAATACTGTTTTAATCTAAATTTATCCAAAAAGGACTATTATAGAAACTATCCAAACTACTTGCAAGATATCTAACATAGGAATTAAATACATGATCCATTAAGAGACCGAAAGGGCGAATTGGGTGCCTAACACCTTCCCAATTTGTAACGTAGTTCCCGAACCCTAGGAAAGTAAATTTTTACATGAATCTCTGATTTTAAACGTATTACGATAATTCGTTTTCAAATTGTCCTTCGTACGATCTTTTGTTTGTTTTCTCGTAAAACAAACTGGCGACTCTATAAAACACGTTTTCCTCAAAACTATAGAAAACCGAGAACGGAGGACCATCTCAGGTTTGGGGTCCGGATTCTCACATGGACTGAAGCTTTTGCTGAGGTTACTAGATATATTAGGTGGCACGTGCCGTGGTTGCGATAGCGGTTGATGGTTTTAATCTATTGGCGGTCAGTATTATGTGCAAATACGGGACTTATGCTTGACTTCTTACTACATCCCTTTGGTTGCGACTATTCCACATTCCTTGGATGGATTTGCCTTCTCCCTTGGATTTCGCGGCTGACCTTGTTCCTGTTGATACTCGGCTTTTTCTTCAAATTTTGGCTATGTGGGGAGAGTGTTACTTGGTCTTTTAGAGCTACTGAGTTCGGGATTTCCCACCCAATGAATGCTACACAAGTGAGGCATATTTGGGATAGGGTTCAAGATCAAGTTCTTGGTATCCCTCATCAAATGTGGTAGTTCACGTTCGTCGATGAGACTCCTAATGTTGATGCTATAGTGCTTGGATATGCGATTATGGACCAGGCTAAGATCGAACATTCAACTAAAAAAGATCATATGCTCTCTCCATTAGCTTAGGGATACTTCGTAGTTTCTGCATGTTTAGGTTTTAAACGCAGCTTTAGGAAACTTTTGAAATTCGTTTTGTTTTATAAACTTGTTTTTTCTATTTTGTAATGAATGAAAAGTAGGTTTTTTTTATTGCTTTATGAAAATTAGACCAGGCCTGAAGTTGCTTGTCAGGTTGCCTATGTTCCCCTTGTTTTAATATCTTAAATCTTAGTTGTGGGGCTCAGGTTTACATATTTCTTGGCTCTGCTAGCTTATGTCCTTATTGATAATATTTATTAGTTTAGATTAACTGAAGAATTGAACTATTGCCCATCCATATATGTGAGTTTGACTGCTCCTCTAAAGAGAATTTCTTTGACAATGTATGTTATAGTCCATTTTTGTGCGAATTTACCCCTTGGATCTATAGCTAGTTCCCTAATCTCTTTCAGTACCAAATCATCTACTTGTATTCCTCTTATTTTTACCCTCTTATCTAAAGCCTTGGAAACCATTCTCTGATACCTTTGTTGATAATAGGTGGCCTTCAATCGTTTTTCATCAAGTAGTGCCAACTCTTCATAATGACTTCTAACCCAATCAAGTTCAGATGCCGCGCTTTCTAGCATTACCCTTAGCAACAGGATTTCCATTTCTATAAGCAGTACTTCTTCCATTCCATATGTTAATGAGAATGGTGTTGCGTTTGTAGAGACTCTTTCGATAGTGAAATACCCCCATAATGCATACGGTAACTTATCGACCTCTTTTCACCATTTTACAGATCACACTCTTATGATTTTTATTTACTACCTCTATCGCGCCATAAGTCTGAGGCATTTAAGGGGACGATTTATGTCTCTGTATCAAATATTCTTCCATCAGATCATTGGCTTATCCTTCTAAGTGAGTTCCGTTATTGTATACTATCTCGTGTTTTACCCCATACCTACAGATAATGTTTTTTTGAATGAACTTTGCCACTTTCTTTGAACCGAGCTTTGCATATGACTCTACATCATCCCATTTTGTGAAATAGTCAATTGCTATTAGTATATTTTTGTGCCCATTGCTTCATGATGGTGATATTTTTTCGGTAACATATATTCCCTAAATTGAGAATGGCCAGGGGGATGTCCTAACTACTGTATAATTTTTTTAGGGGAAGTTTATGAGATTTTGCATGCACTTGGCATATGTGGCATCTTCTGATATAATCATTGCAATCCTGTTACACGGTGGTCCAGTAATTCCTTTGTCAAACTATCTTTCCGACCAGGGTGTGTCCACTCATGTGGGGTCTGCATTCTCCCCCGTGTATTTTTCTCGTAACTGGCTGGAAACCTTTCTCTTTTAAGCATCGGACATGTATTCTGTCATGACTCATTTTGTATAGTTTTCCTAAACAAATAATAAATTGAGTGGCTAAACTTTGGAGTGCCACCTAAGTCTTCTTCTTAGGACCTTTAAGATATTTCACTTCTTTCAAGACTTTCCAGATGTCATAATACCATGTTGATGGATCTACCGTTTCCTCTTTTTTTCGCATTCAAAATAAGACAGTATGCCGCGTTTTCTCTTTGCTCAATAGCTATATGCATCGTTTGTATATCCTCTGGGATTTCCACCATTAAAGCAAAAGTTTCCAGTGCATTGGCAAAATTATTCTGGTAGCGGGGCACATGATGGAATCTAACCGTTTTGAATTTGTTTGCCACATCTTGCAATCGATCTAAGTAGGGAATGAGCTTTGTTTTCTTTGATTTTTCACTTTTGTAGTATCTGTTGAATGATAAGAGCCGAGTCTCCAAATACTTGTATCTTTGTCACCCTTTTCTTAAGGGAAATTTCTAAACCCATAATGCAAGCTTCATATTCAGCATTACTATTGGTGGAGTCAAATTACAGCCGTAAAGACAATAATGAGTGGCTAATTGTTTCCGTCGCCTAATTGTTTCATATAGGAAGTTGGGCACTTCATTTTCTTCATGTAACATAAGGTTATTGGCTAAGAAATCTGCGATCATCTGTCCTTTAATTGCATTTTGAGTAACGTAAGTGATGTCGAACATTGGTTTTGATGGAAACTAAGTTCCAGAATCGTTTAATATTGCGCATAGACCGAACAAAAATTTTTATGTAAAACCCTAGTGTGGAATCAGATTTTACCTTCGAGATCTCTCTGGTTTGATCTCGTCTCAGCACGAACAGGGATTGGTGGAGACAAATCGAGAACACGGGCTTGATAGAACCTCAAGATCTTCTATCGTATTCCTTTCGCCGTGCAATCTTGTACCGAGTGTGGGCTGCGGTATCACCAAGATCTCCTCCTCTACCCTCTACGGCACAAACCCTAAATTCGTGAGAATTATCGTGTCGAGAGAAGAGGCAAGGCAGGCATATATAAAAGGCTACGATAGGGACCCTAAGGAGAAATAAGTGTTTGGTCTTACTATGGAAAACTGGAATCCTAATTCGATTAAGAATTGATTCCTTCCATAAATTATAATTCACACCACTAAAGAATTATAATTGCACTCCCGTCCTTATCTCAAAATTATATTTCGAACTCCTTATTATTAAATACTTATTATTCTCCCCACGTTAAGATTACAGATAACCGTCATTTAAATTAAATTACTGACAATTATATTTAAATGACTTCATAATCCTTGAGCCTACCACTTAACTTATTTGACATGTCGGATTAACATAATCCACGTGCAGGGTTTGACATGATCAAAACTTATAAGCTTCTCAAGGGGTTATCATCAATCCCTATACCGGGACGCTGATTCCGTCAATAATTAATATTCATCATACATATAGTGTCGCCATTCAATTCATGAAGATTATTGATCCATAAATGAATCTCACTTTTAATGAGTCAAAACAACAAACACTACATATATATGTGTATTAATTATTTCAAGATCAAGAGCATAAGTAATCATAATAACCATGAGATTTTTAAATTGTTTTATATAGTCAGTATAAAAACAATTAACCCAAACTGGTCCTGTTCAATACACATAAAGTGTACTAGCACAACGAGTTAAAACTGCACCATTTCCTGTAGTCAAGATAAACTACTAAAACTTGTGCTACAATCCTACCGATGGTTGTCCAATTCCATCTAAGATGGTGAACCAATAAACTTATATTTCACAAGAACCGATGATATGATCCTCTGTGTGTAAGCTATACTCTACACACCAAATCATCTACTATATGGAATAAAAGACACACATATGCACAATATTTAAATAAATCATATCATGTAACCATTGCCCATAAAGATTCTCATTAAAATAGCAAAACCGAGTCTATATAACGTATCAAAAACAATAATAATAAAATCATGGCTTTTAGTATATCACTCTAACAATCTCCCACTTAGACTCAAAGCCATGCAGCTATGCACCTCACCCCCATTCCCTCAACGTGACTATCAAAAGTCTTGGCTAGTAAGCTCTTCGTAAAAGGATCAGCTAGGTTGTCTCCTGATGCAATCTTAGTCACTATGACATCGCCTCTCTGCACAATATCTCTGATTAGATGATACTTGCGCTCTATATGTTTTCCCTTCTTATGAGTCCGTGGCTCCTTCGAATTTGCAACTGCTCCACTGTTATCACAATAAAGTGTAATAGCTGAATGCACTGAAGGTACCACATCTAGATCCATAAGAAAGTTCCTGAGCCAAACTGCCTCTTTAGCCGCTTCTGAAGCAGCCACATATTCAGCTTCCATGGTGGAGTCAGCAATACAAGACTGCTTAATACTCCTCCAACTAATGGCCCCACCTCCTAGAGTAAACACATATCTTGAAGTTGACTTTCTAGAATCCCTATCTGACTGAAAATCTGAGTCTATGTACCCAATGGGCACTAGACTATATGCCTGGTAAACCAACATAAGATCTCGAGTCCTTTTAAGGTACTTGAGTATATGTTTTACCGCAGTCGAGTGTTCTTGCCCTGGATTAGACTGATATCTGCTAACCATGCCAACAGCAAAGCAGATGTCTGGTCTAGTACACAGTGTAGCATACATGAGGCTTCCTACTGCCGAGGCATAAGGAACTGCCTTCATTTTCTCTATCTCATCAAGTGTCTTAGGACACTGATCCTTAGATAGAGTGATTCCATGCCTGAAAGGGAGAAACCCTTTCTTGGAATCCTGCATACTAAATCTGGAAAGAATTGTATCAATATAAGTAGCTTGTGACAAGCCCAACATCCTATTTTTCTGATCTCGCATAAGCTTAATACCAAGGATGTGACTAGCTTCTCCCAAGTCCTTCATATCAAATTGACTTGATAACCATACCCTCACTGAAGATAATAACCCCATATCGTTCCCAATAAGTAAGATATCATCTACGTACAATACCAAAAATACCACTGCGTTTCCGTTGCACCTTTTGTACACACAAGACTCATCCGGACATTGATTAAAACCAAAAGACTTGATTGCCTGATCAAAACGGATGTTCCAAGATCTAGACGCTTGCTTAAGCCCATAAATGGACTTCTTAAGCTTGCACAACATGTGCTCTTGGCCCTTTGCTATGAATCCATCTGGCTGCATCATATAGATGCTTTCATCAAGACTTCCATTAAGGAAAGCTGTCTTGACATCCATTTGCCAAATCTCGTAATCAAGATGAGCCGCAATGGATAAGAGAATCCGAATAGACTTTAGCATGGCAACCGGTGAAAAGGTTTCATCATAATCGATTCCTTCTTTCTGAGTGAACCCTTTTGCAACAAGCCTTGCTTTAAAGGTTTCCACCTCCCCATCTGCTCCTCTCTTTCTCTTATATACCCACTTGCATCCGATGGGTTTTATCCCTTCGGGTGGTTCTACAAGATCCCAGACTTTATTAGAGTACATAGACTCCATTTCAGATTTCATAGCCGTTTGCCATTTTTCTGCATCTTTATCTTGAAGTGCTTCATTGTAGTTAAATGGATCCATTTCGTGTTCATCAGGGACCTTGTCATAAGACTCTCCTAAGAACATAAAACGATCGGGTTTACGTACAACCCTCCCACTACGACGAAGCACTACTTGTGTTTGTGTACCTTGTGCAGGTACTGAACTTCCCAACTCACTATCCACACGCTGTGCTGGTTCAGGAATTTGCGTTGGTTCAAGAACCTGTGCTGGTTCCGAAACCTGCGTGTTAGTGGTTCGTTCAGGATGTGCACGAGCATCAATAATTCTCCCACTACGACGAGGTAATGGGATAATATCTATCTCTTGTGGTTCTTCCTCTTGTACTGAAGGGACAGACAAATTGTGCCCTACTTTTTCTCCTCTTATTTCCTCTAGAACAACGCTACTTCTGGGCTTGTGGTCCATGATATAATCCTCTTCTAAGAATTTGGCATTGGTGCTAACAATAACCTTTCTTTCTCGAGGATTATAAAATAGGCCACCCTTGGTTCCTTTAGGATATCCAACAAAGAAACACACTTCTGTTCTTGACTCCAATTTATCCGCATTACCTTTCAGCACGTGTGCTGGACTACCCCATATCCGAATATGCCGTAGACTAGGCTTACGCCCAGTCCACAATTCTATGGGTGTAGTAGGTATTAACTTTGATGGCACCAAGTTAAGAATATATGCTGCTGTTTCTAAAGCATATCCCCAAAAGGAATCAGGTAGGTCTGAATAACTCATCATAGATCTTACCATTTCCATAAGAGTTTTATTCCTTCTTTCTGCTACACCATTCTGCTGTGGCATACCCGGTGCAGACAACTGGGATGTAATCCCATTTTCTGACAAGTATTCCCTAAACTCTCCTAAGAGATATTCACCACCACGATCTGATCGTAGTGTTTTGATACATTTTCCTAGACGCTTCTCCGTTTCTGCCTTGAATACTTTGAATTTCTCAAAGGCTTCAGACTTTCGTCGCATTAAGTAAATGTATCCATACCTTGAGTAATCATTAGTGAATGTGATGAAATACTCAAAGCCACCTCTAGCCTGGACAGTTATGGGACCACACAAATCAGAATGAACCAGTTCTAACTGTTCTTTAGCCCTATAGCCTTTTGCCGAGAATGGTCTCTTAGTCATTTTACCTTCTAAACAAGATTCACAGACTGGAAGTGCCTCCACTTCAGATGAACCTAATGGCCCATTTTCTACCAATCTTTGAATTCTTTTTAGATTAATATGACCAAGGCGTAAGTGCCAAAGATATGTTTGATTCATCTTTGAAGGTTCCTTTCTCTTAATTGGTAAACTATTAGTGTTATTCAATTCATATAGTTGCAATGTAGACAAGTCAGGATTTATTATATAAAGATCATTCGCTAATGTACCAGAACAAATAAACTATTTATTTTTTTTAATAATAACTGATTTATCATTAAAATGAACAAAATATTTGTCCTCAACCAATCTAGAAACTGAAATTAAATTCCTTATAATGGAAGGTACATATAGACAATCCTTAATTACTAAAATCCTATCCTGACTAAACTAAAGATAAACATCTCCTACTGCAACTGCTGCCACCTTCGTAGCATTACCCATATATGCAAATAAATTTCTCCATTCCTAAGTTGCCTGGTTTCCTGGAACCCCTGCAAAGTATTGTAGACATGATTAGTGGCTCCCGAATCTACACACCAGGTACTGGTAGATCGGACCGCTAAACAAGTTTCAACAACTAATAAATGAAATTTACCTCCATTGTTCTGGCGGTTTAGGAAACGGGGACAATCCTTCTTCCAGTGCCCTTTCTGCTTACAGTGAAAACATTTTCCTACAGGCTTTTTCACTCCTCCTTGAGGTCGAGCGACTGCTGCACGTGCTGCTCCTTGTGGGATTGCAGCTTGTGCGTTATTCTTCTTCTTCTTTTTCTTGCTTTTAGGCTTAGAAGTAGAAGCTTTTTCAGCCACCAGAGCACTAGCTGACTTACCAATGAGTCCCTGAGCTGCTTGGAGTTCTTTAAGAAGTTCCGACAATGAATATTTAAACTTGTTCATGTTGTAATTTAGTCGGAATCCCTTAAATGAATCCAGCAACGACTGGAGAATGATATCGACCTGAGTATCTCCATCGATTTCAGCTCCAAGGATCTCTAGTTCATTCAGAAGACCAATCATCTTCAGAACATGATCCCTAACTCGGGTTCCTTCAGCCATTGTTGTGTTCATGAGGTCCTTCATCGCAACCTGCCTTGCGGCACGATCCTGATCCCCAAACATATCTTTGAGGTTCAGCATTATGTCGTAGGCAGTGGCTAAAGACTCATGCTGATGTTGCAGTACATTTGACATAGAAGCCAAAATGTAACACCGCGCCATCTCATCAGCCTTTTTCCACTTTCGGTAAGCCTGGGTTTCCTCTTCGGTCGCCCCCTCACCAGGTTCTTCTGGACAAACCTCAGTGAGCACAAACTTGTACTCTTCAGCAGTAAGCACAATATTCAAGTTCCTTTTCTAGTCAATATAATTAGGTCCAGTCAATTTGTTTTGTTTGAGTATAATAGAAAGTGGGTTGAAAGAGTTTGCCATTTTAAATCCTGAGAATCACATAATAATAATACAAATTATAATGGGCAATAACAACTTTGAACACTATATTTAACTATGGTACCCTCTACCATTTTAAAAAGTATTCGCCAGCAGCCTAAACCTTGAAAAATATGCCTCGTTAGTGAGGTCGTCTATTATTCATTATTTTTAGACAGGTCCAAACCTATTAAATTTTATTATCTAGACAATCCTTTATTGTCAAGTAACATATACTATCTAGACAATTCTTTATTGTCAAATAAAATTCAAATAGCTGACTTCATTCAGTCCTATAAATAATAGTAGAGACTCAGTTGGAGAGCATGCTATTATTTATATCTAAGTGTATACCATCATTTAATTTAATCCAATGATTCTGTAATTTATTCTTTCCGATATGGAGGTGGGTACTAAAACCCACGCGAAAAATAAATCACATCATTTAAATTATCTTTCAAAGAAATTTGTACAATGATTTCATAATCTATTCTTTCCGATATGGAGATGAGCACTATAACTCGTACGAAGAATAAACTATCTCATCTACAAATCAATGATGGAGACCATGGGATATTTATGTGAAAAAATCCCTCACCCACTTAGTATTTAAAACATTATTAACTGAGGGTTAAAAAAAATGTTCAATTCTAGTCAACTAGAATACAAGGGTATGAAACATAAGACCTATGTGCAATAAAATTATTTTACCGCTTTCTTTTAAAAAAAAAACTTAAATAATGCAATTGCACAATACTTATATTTAAATACCCAATTATTAATTGACAAGTATTAAACGAAACGTGATCTAGGTGTGGTCATGTATCCATGTTGTCCAAAATCATAAGGAACCCTATATACTACCAAACACACAATCACACAAAGCATCAAACCATTCAATAATAAGAAAAGAATAAATCCCTGCTATTATGGTCTAAGCTTCTCCCCAGTCTGTTAGGAAACTGCTACGACCAATGTTGCCACTTCGCTGACTATGACGGGGATCGACCAAGAATTTCGATTAATTTCTGAATCGATCTCCGTGGTAAAAACGCATTCTTCAGCTTTCTGTCCCCATCTTCGTTAAAGAGACAACAGTCTTTAGATACAAAGTCCTATGCCTCCACGTAAGGAGTTCACACATGAACTATTCTATCTAAATCGAAATCGAAATTAATTACATGGATCATATGCCTCTGTTTAAGGAGTTCACATAACTGATCTAATATATCAAAATCAAAATCGAATTAATTACATAGATCCTATGCCTCTGTTCAAAGAGTTCACATAACTGATCTAAATTAAATTTACGATTACAACCATGAATAAAACCAAATCATCACGCACATTAAAGTAACCACGAATAAAACCATCGTGGGATCCAATCACATAAAACAGAAATTACGTGACCATAATAGCGGCACAAGAACACTGCAAAACAAGGGTTAGCGAGTTCTACGTTCTACCCATTATCAATATGCATGAATCGATTTAAACTGGACAACATGGTTAGTTCAATCCGTACGCATTATTAAATAAAAACCAATCCCTCTGATACCAATTGATGGAAACTAAGTTCCAGAATCGTTTAATATTGTGCATAGACCGAACAAAATTTTTATGTAAAACCCTAGTGTGGAATCGGATTTTACCTTCGAGATCTCTCTGGTTTGATCTCGTCTCAGCACGAACAGGGATTGGTGGAGACAAATCGAGAACACGGGCTTGATAGAACCTCAAGATCTTCTATCGTATTCCTTTCGCCGTGCAATCTTGTACCGAGTGTGGGCTGCGGTATCACCAAGATCTCCTCCTCTACCCTCTACGGCACAAACCCTAAATTCGTGAGAATTATCGTGTCGAGAGAAGAGGCAAGGCAGGCATATATAAAAGGCTACGATAGGGACCCTAAGGAGAAATAAGTGTTTGGTCTTACTATGGAAAACTGGAATCCTAATTCGATTAAGAATTGATTCCTTCCATAAATTATAATTCACACCACTAAAGAATTATAATTGCACTCCCGTCCTTATCTCAAAATTATATTTCGAACTCCTTATTATTAAATACTTATTATTCTCCCCACGTTAAGATTACAGATAACCGTCATTTAAATTAAATTACTGACAATTATATTTAAATGACTTCATAATCCTTGAGCCTACCACTTAACTTATTTGACATGTCGGATTAACATAATCCACGTGCAGGGTTTGACATGATCAAAACTTATAAGCTTCTCAAGGGGTTATCATCAATCCCTATACCGGGACGCGGATTCCGTCAATAATTAATATTCATCATACATATAGTGTCGCCATTCAATTCATGAAGATTATTGATCCATAAATGAATCTCACTTTTAATGAGTCAAAACAACAAACACTACATATATATGTGTATTAATTATTTCAAGATTAAGAGCATAAGTAATCATAATAACCATGAGATTTTTAAATTGTTTTATATAGTCAGTATAAAAACAATTAACCCAAACTAGTCCTGTTCAATACACATAAAGTGTACTAGCACAACGAGTTAAAACTGTACCATTTCCTGTAGTCAAGATAAACTACTAAAACTTGTGCTACAATCCTACCGATGGTTGTCCAATTCCATCTAAGATGGTGAACCAATAAACTTATATTTCACAAGAACCGATGATATGATCCTCTGTGTGTAAGCTATACTCTACACACCAAATCATCTACTATATGGAATAAAAGACACACATATGCACAATATTTAAATAAATCATATCATGTAACCATTGCCCATAAAGATTCTCATTAAAATAGCAAAACCGAGTCTATATAACGTATCAAAAACAATAATAATAAAATCATGGCTTTTAGTATATCACTCTAACAGGTTTTTCGAATAGATATTTCAACGGATAACCTAACATACGAGCATGTAAAGCCAGCTATATTAACATGTGTGCTCATGTAACCGTCTTTGAGACAGACCTCTTTCTACTCGGCATATCCTGGCCAATTTTTACCTTCTTCTGTTGATGACCCAAACCATGCCTGCATAATTTGGTTTTGACAATAATGGGCTTAGTAATACACTGGTTATTCTTGCCTAGTCCTTAGCTTGGCAATATTTTCATTTCTGGCATCCACTTACTAACAACAACAGCTTGGTTTAGAGTTTCATTCAACATCTCTCGGAACATGCTCTCCAAGTGTTCTTACATCTTAGTAAACCTTGGCCTATACGGTTTTCGACACGGTAGGCTGCCATAACTTCTATTTCCTTCTTCCTAGCAGGCTTAATTAGGGAGACTAGGTCACCCTCCGCCCTTTCAACTGGTAAGGCATTAATCCTCCCTCCATGGTGGGGTAGCAGGTTCTTCACAATATTTGGAGTCTCCATTATTAGTCATACGCAAGTACAGATACCTTGTTACTTCCTAGTGTTCTGTGATTACTTTTTGTTATTGAATTGATATAATTGCAAGACAACATAACAAAAGTTTTTTTTACAATCAAATTATATTAGACATAGGGTTTGTTTCTTCTTATTAAATTGGAAATTGATTTTTCAATGAAAACCCTAAAATGAACCTAGTTTATGCTCCTCTAAAGCTCTCATTTTACCATCGCCAAGTTCAATTTTCGTGTGGGCACTCGAGTACCATGTCAATTTGATAAAAATAGTTTTTTTTGGCACACCATGGTTTGCCTGAAAATGTACTTAAGATTTTGATATGGATTGTAAGAAAAGTGTAGTTTCAAAACAATTGATACGGAATGCCCAATAGTATTCCTGGCCCACTAGGGGACTATGGTATCCCAAATCATTGTCCTTCGATTGGCAACGAAACTGAAGCTGGTAGGTATTATGAGGTAATCCATTAATAATGTGAACCTCCGCTTTTGTACCTAAACTGAAAGCATCAATGCATTTACTGCAAGAAAGGTATAATATGAGGATGAGCAGAATTCTAGGGGTTCTCATGGCAAAGAAACCCATGTTGTGAAATGATATTTTCTATAGTGCCAACAATGTTGCTCCTAATATAGAGATAAGAATGAACAACAACTTTACATTGTCATAAAGTAACTGTCAAAATAGAATGAGTATTTAGTAGGGTAATAATTAATTTTACAATTCAGGTAATCAAATGGATAATTGTTTGAAATGGTAACAATCTAATTACGAATGAGAAAAGTTAATAATTAAGGAAATTCGCTTAATTACAGGAATGATTTCTAATAGCCAAAAGGTTGCTTGTTTGAACCTAATTAAAACATTAACCTAATGTGATCGCTTTTCTTTGCAGAATCCTAGACCCACGCCAGTTGGGGGACAATCTATTGATGTACATTAATCATAAAGAAGTTTGTTTAAAATTCTAAGAGAGGACAATGTTTCCATGTATGAAAAGTGTGTAGGTTTAAGTTTATCTACCTTTGTTTCTGAGTGTACTGCAAAATTCATACTCTTGCACGTGCTTAATCTAAGTAAATATATATATTATATATATATAAGTTTGGATAATAATAATAATAATAATAATAATAATAATAATAATAATAATAATAATAATAATTTTATATAGATATAATGAGGTAAAGTATAAAGAGGAATTTTTTATTTTAATAAAAAAGGAAATGTCTATTTAGATGAATAAATAGATGAATTTTGTTTTAATTTTGTAGTGATCATCTATATACTGAATAGATCACGTCTATTAAATTTTGTAAAATTACCCAACGAAGAAGTGAGTGTATTGAAAAATTGATATATATGTGCATTTCAAAAAATAGAATTTTTTATGATCGTCTCACATATTTTTAGATTGAATTTTTTTAATGAAATTTAGTGGATATGATCTATTCGTAATATAAATCAACTCTATAAAGGTTTAAAAAATAATTCATCAATTTACTTCTGTAAATAAAAATCCATTCCTTTATAACTTAGCTCTAGATATAAATATTTTGTATTGATATAAAATTGACAAATTATATGTGGTTATTATCTATTAATTAAAAGAATATTATCAAAATTTATTGTAATCAATCAATAATTGATACATTAATATATTAATTTTTTACGTTAATTTTTTATGTTATAATAATAATAATAATAATAATAATAATAATAATAATAATAATAATAATAATAATAATATGAGGTTCACATATATATATATATATATATATAATTTGACCACATTGTGAGAATCCGGACCCCCGCGACCCTAGTGAGGTCTCCTTTCTCGGTTTTATTTGAAAACGTGTTTTTGTAGAGTCACCAGTTCGTTTTACAAGAAAACAAACAAACGATCGTACGAAGGATAATTCAAAAACGAACTATCTTTCATACGTTTGAAACCAGAGATTTATTTTGAAAATTTACTTTGCTAGGGTTCGGGAACTACGTTACGAATTGGGAAGGTGTTAGGCACCCAATTCGCCCTTTCGGTCTCTTAATGGATCATGTATCTAATTCCTATTTTAGATATCTTGCAAGTAGTTCGGATAGTCCTTTCCGGATAAATTCGGTTTAAAACATTATTATTGAAATCAGACTCGAGCTTTACGAGCGCCTACGTATTCATTCGTAGAATGAAATCAGAGTCTCGTAGTTCCTTTCTTTTGGAAACTGTTTTTGTATTTTTGTTTGTTTTGAAAATGTGTCAAAACAGATTTTAGTTTTCTTGTAAAATTTAGAAAGGATTTATTTAGAAAACAGTGAACTTCTTTGCAAGTTATCTAACTTCTGTATTAAAAAGGAGTTTAAATGCAGTATTGAAATTCAGAAAGGTTGTAGAAAAACATACCTGATGCGCCTGAAGAAGAAATAAGAGCTTTGCCTTGTTGCCTTGCTTGCCTCCTTCTCTTTCTAGAACTTTCTCTCTCTAGAAACTCTTTCTTAGAAATTCTCTCTCGGAAATTTTTTCTTTCTAAAACTTTCTCTCTCAGAATTTCTCTAAAAATGACTCTCTGGTAATTCTGACAGAGTTTCTACTTGCTAAAGACACTATTGAGTGTTGATGCCTTCAAAAGGGAGCCCAAGAGTCCTATTTATAGCAAAAAATCCGCCAAAAAATGCTCCAAAAGAGGCCAGCCGCAGGGCGTGCGGCTAGGGCGTGCGACTAGGGGTAGCCGCAGGGCATGCGGCTAGGGCGTGCGGTTGGTGCGTGCGGCTGGGGCGTGCGTCTAGGTGGCGTGCGGCTGGACCTTACGGTTGGGGCGTGCGGCTAGGTGCCAACCGTACGGCTGGCAGGTAGCCGTACGGCTGGGGGCGTGCGGTTGGCAGGTCGATCCCTGTCCTAGTAAGCGAAGAGTCAACAAAGGTTATCTTAGACTCCCAACGCGGCCGAAAATGGAGTCTTTTCCTAACGGTCTTCTATATGTATGATGACTCAATACTTGATGCGAGATGCTCGTTTTTAGGAAAACCAATGTTCGTACAAGAGTCGTGGATTGGGGTGTTCACAGACCCTCTCGTCCCGGGATTCTTGTTCGCAAGAATTCAGGGATGATAAGAAGACAACGATTCACGACTCTCGGGTGAACCTCGATGTGGTGATGATCGAATCAGATCGTACCTTTTCTGGCGTATGGATCTCGTTGCGTTCCAGGTGATGCAATCCATGAACCGCTTCTTTCCTTTAGGCCGGGCGACATGATGCATCGATCTTTTCTTCCGTCTACCCTCAGTGGTGTGCTACCCTCAATGGCACACCACCCTCAGTGCATAAGACTCTACGGGAGGAGATTCGATATTTCGCCGAGTCCAAATGATTGTAATGGAAAAGTGCTTTAAAGGTATCCCAAAAGGAGTGTTTTGAAGGTTTTGTGATGCATCTCATTGAGGGGATCTGGAGTCAGAAGAAACCAATCTCTTTTGAGAAGTTTGAAAACTCCCATCGTGGGGAGTGCGGGGATAAAGTTGTTCCCTTCGTGGGGAAAGGGGATCGGTGAAAATTCCCATCGTGGGGAATGCGAAGAATTCCTACTTTGAGGAATCCAGGAAAAATTCCCTTCTTGGGGAATAGGCGGTAAAGGTTATTTCCCTTCGTGGGGAAAGGGGATCGGAAAAAATTCCCATCGTGGGGAATGCGAAGAATTCCTAACTCAGAGGAATCCGAGAAAATTCCCTTCGTGGGGAACACGTGGAGTCGTTATTTCCCTTCGTGGCGAAAGGGGTTTCGGAAAAATTCCCATCGTGGGGAATGCGAAGAATTCCTAACTCAGAGGAATCCGAGAAAATTCCCTTCGTGGGGAACACGTGGAGTCGTTATTTCCCTTCGTGGGGAAAGGGGTTTCGGAAAAATTCCCATCGTGGGGAATGCGAAGAATTCCTAACTCAGAGGAATCCGAGAAAATTCCCTTCGTGGGGAACACGTGGAGTCGTTATTTCCCTTCGTGGGGAAAGGGGTTTCGAAAAAATTTCCATCGTGGGGAATGCGAAGAATTCTTTCTCTGAAGAATTCGGGAAATTCCCATCTTGGGGAACACGTGGAGTCGTTATTTCCCTTCGTGGGGAAAGGGGTTTCGGAAAAATTCCCATCGTGGGGAATGCGAAGAATTCTTACTCTGAAGAATTCGGGAAATTCCCATCTTGGGGAACGTGCGGTAAGTGTTATTTCCCATCGTGGGGAAAGGGAAACGGATAAAATTCACCATCGTGGGGAATGCGAAGAATTCCTAACTTAGAGGAATCCGAGAAAATTCCCATCTTTTGTCTCGTTGCCATGGTTACTAAGATACTGCTTTATTGGTTTAAAAAAAGTAACATGCTAGAGAGAAATGTTTCGCAAGTTGGTGTGCCCTTTTCTTTCCCATTCTTTTCTACCCTCAGTTTTGACCTTTGGCTTTATCAGAATTTTGAATCAACCTTTCTTAAGACATTCGGACCGTTGTGCTTGAATTTTGGGATCTGACTTTTCTCTACCCTCAGTTTTTCTCTCTTCGGTCATGGGGATAGAATTTCCCTGGGATTTCCCAATCATCCTCAAGCTACCCTCTGATTTTTTCTACAGGGAAGGTGCTGGTCCTGTATCGTTTTCTGTTTTTCGATACCCTTATTGCTCCCTCTTTTGATTATTCGGCCCCCTTTTTTTTATTTTTGGGCTTTCGGACTTTACTTTGCCTTTTCTTTCTTGGCTTTTTCCAAGACAGGAGCCTTACTCACCTAAGATGTAGCCCTCCACCTTTTGGCACAGCTGTCACTCTTAGCGTGGCTCTCCCTGTCGATTTCCTTCATTTTTATTTTTCTTTTCCTCACTTTTTCCTCTCTTGGACCAACGGGATTTTACCCTTTTCTACTCCTTCAATTTTTTCTAGTACCTGATTCCTCTTTTACACCTTCCCTGTTTATAAATCAGATTCGAGCCTTCCGGACAATAGATCTATCCTTTTGAATTTCGGTTCCTCCACAGTCCTTGGAGTGTCGAACTTTGGGCTTTGATCAGTCATTTCGTGCTTGTGTGTGAGTCTTGATCCTTTTTTGTTGAGAAAGATTAGTTCAGAACTTTGGTTCCTCCACAGAGATTTATTTATTTATTATTTTTTTTTAACTGGTCAAAATTGAGGGGTAGCCGCACGGGGTAGCCGCAGGGCGTGCGGCTGGAAGCATGCAGTTGGGGGTAGCCGCAGGGTTTGACCCCCCAGCCGTACGGCTGGGAGCCAACCGTACGGCTGGCTCCTATTTCCTATAAATAGTGGCCTGTTTTGAATCATTCTCACCACTTCTCTTTGCAACTTCTCTCTAGCATATAAATATCGAATTTTCAAAAAACATTTAGCAAGTGTTCTGAAGAGTGTGAGTGATGGCTTTTGCAAGACTTCTGTCGATTTTTGTGTATATGATGATGGGGGGCCTACCGGAGGGAGGGGAGGCGCCGGAGCTACTTCCGGGCGACGAGATGGACTCGATCACGGCGATGATGGATGGACGACTGGTATGCGCGAGCCATCATGACGATTGGGAGGGCGTGGCCTGGGAGGGGCCACTGGGGGCAGACGGGTCTCTGCAGCGAGCGATGTATCGTGATGTGCCCTTGATCTCGCCGGGAGAGGGACGGGAGTGGCTACTGATGGAGCCTGCGGCACACGAGATCCGTCGCCGTACTCGGGTATATTCGGATTTCTATGCTATGATATTTTAAAATATGCAATGCCATGATATGCATGAAATATGATAAATTTAATAATTACTTGCCATAATCAATATACTTAACATAATTTATTTTCAAAATTCGTATTATCCAGTATAAAATAGTGAGTTCTAAATTTTAAAACATGTGATTGTGTCAGAGGAGTGGACGTTGCCGTGGTATCACACGTGCCGCACCCGAGCTACGAGATCATCTACCCCTGCTGGTGAGGGCCTATTTGAGCGCGATCCCGTTCGGACGATTCATCGAGGTGCTGCCGGGCGGAGAGTTTCAGCGATCAGTGAGTCTGCCGACAGTACTGGGGGAGTGATGGTGGGACACGACGCACACCTTCCATTGGAGTTGGGGCGAGATGACGCTGACCCCGGAGGACGTGTTCGTGCTGACGGGGCTGCCATTTGGAGGGGAGGCTCTGGCGCCCAACCCCCGTTTGCGTGTTACACTTATATGGGATGGGAGCGGCACTGGGTTGGAGACCGAGTCGGATTGTAGCGGACGGGATACCACACACGGCGATGGTTCATCACATCGAGGCGGAGAGCGAGAGGTTTGGGGACGGACCGATGATGCGACAGGAAGTCCGACAGCTATCTCGGTGCTTCATACTGCTATTGGTACACGACTTCTTCTATGCATGGGGCGGCGACAACCTACGGCTATGGTGGCTGCCTTACTTGCGGTTCTTCGACCAGCTGTACACATTCGCCTGGGGAGGATACGTGCTGGCGGTGCTGTACGAGTCGATGGATTTGGTGTGCCGGCATATGGAGCTCAACCATCGCGGGCTGGTCACACTTTGGGAGGTAAATTACTTAATTTAAATCTCAATTATCTTTTTAATAGAAAAGCGTATGATTATAAAAAATGACGGTTTTTTAAATTGTGATAATTTGCAACAGATGTGGTTTATTGCACATACCCATCAGGGTATTGGTCAGATCCATTTGCACCCGACCTTCGCCGATGAGTTCCCGCTCTTCAGACGGTACTACAGCGGGAACATAGTTGGGGTGTATCGGTATCTGACCTTGGACGTCAGTGCAGGCGACGTCTCAGGCCTCCAGCTAGATCGGGTATGAGATTGACTTAACTGAGATTTTAATTATTTTCAAAAAAGAAAGTTAAGTTATTTATTAGCGTATGTTCAATGTGGCAGGTACAGTGGAGCCCATGGCCCGCATACGTAGCGCAGCAGTGGGGGTATGCTGATGCGTTGGCGGCGGCTCGCTCGAGGCGACTATTTTTGCATGAGTTCGGTGCGGCTTTCTACCTAGGGGAGCGCGTGGTACGGCAGCACACTCCCGGGCTAGGTTTTAGGGTTCCGGCCTGGCCTCCAGCGACGATGAGACGGTCCGGGCGTGCTATCTGGAGAAGAGCGGACTTTGCTCTTGGGAGGCATCCCGATGGAGGGCTTACTGGTTGAGGGGGAGTACGGGACGTTCGCGCATCGCTATTTGATGAGGGAGATGAAGGGCGTGCGTGGCCGGGTGATATATGCGAGATACGCTGCTATCGGGGGAGATCCGTTGTTCATCCGGGGGCAGCTGTACATCTCAAAGCGGGTCCCACATCAGTCTGCCCCTGCGCCGAACCGGAGGGCTAAGGGGATTGCGGATTCAGACGATGAAGATCCGCATGGTGAGAGGGATGAGGAGCCGCAGCATGTGGAGGAGGAGGAGGACGATGACGAAGGGGGTCGGAGGAGGTGCCTTTGGGAGGAGGCAACGGCGGGTCGCCCCCAGTTGGGTTAGGAGGAAGAGGGGGCGAGGGGCCGACTGCTGCGGTCTCGCCCGGACGAGGTAGGGCCACGAGGGGCGGGAGGAGTCCATTGGGAGGTCGGAGTCCAGTATCGAGGCCGCCCATTCCACCGACGATGGCAGGGAGGACACCTCAACTGTCGTCGGAGGACATTAGACAGATGTTGGAGGCAGCGCAGATGCCAGAGGGTCGCAGGTCGATGTCGGGATCGTCCCCTGTGTTTGCGCCAGGAGATATGGATTGGGCCCAGCATGTATCTTTCTCACCGTTGCTGCGCACACCTATTGGTTCGCCTGGTGCCGGGTCGGTGGGTTTGAGGCCGTATTCGCTGTCGACTCCATCATCAGGTGCGGCCCGCGGTATAGTTTTCCGAGAGTTAGGGGAGAGGGAGGCGCAGTTATGGGCGGAGGCAGGTATAGGCCAGGCTCCGGCGGGCAAGGCTGGCGACAAGGGGAAGGGGAAAGCAGTGGCGCCCGAGCCCGAGGAGGGAGAGGATACCGGGGAGGACACACCCCCGGTGGGCGGCGTTGGCGGAGCTGGTCCGTCACAGGCTGGTGGGGCGTCGACGTCCTACTCGATTCCGGAGTACCCGCGGGAGATTCCCTACCTAGATCTTGGTCTACCGAAGAGCTACCGGATTCCCGATATACCTGTGGACGATGAGCGGATGGGGGCCCTAGCGCATGTCTCGGACGAGGAGGTATGTTATCTTGTAAAAAGATGGTATATGTGTTGGTTTATGAATGTTGTTGACTGGTAATTTTGGTTTTGACAGAGGGGCTCATTCCTGCTTCGCGAGGTAGCTGAGTTGCTGAGGAGCTACTTCAACATGTACGGGCTGCTGACATTTGCGGCTCCCTTCCCTACGGAGTACATGAGGCAGTACAGCAGGCGCCTGGCGGGCGATACGACTGCCACCTATCATCCGTCGCGCTCGCGGTCCAGATCGGCGGCGCCGTCCTAGTCGGTTCAGCAGTCGAGGCGTACTTCTCGGCTTGGTCCTTCTCCTCATGGCGAGGGTCGTACAGTCTCGGGGAGTCCAGCAGAGGGTGCGGGAGAGACGGAAGCGAAGCGGCCACGTACGATGGATCCTCCCCCTTCTCCTCAGCGTTGACGTTTTTGAGTGATGGTTCGATAATGTTAGGTTTTGTTTTCCAAAAAAACAATTTTAATTTGAGTAGTTAACTTAGTTATGTTTTTAATAAAAACTTTGTTAATTTAGTGGTTAATTTAAATATGTTTGTTTTGTTAAGAAAAGACGTTGATTTATCAGTGTGATCGGTTTTGCTTTATGAATAAAATATTTATGCTTTTTAGAGAAAACATGTTTGCTTGTGTTGTGATGTGAACGTTACAAATTTATTGTGAATGTGTTGGAAGAAACGATTATATAACACATGTTTGGCAAAATTATTATGAATTTGATTAAAAAGAAAGGTGATTAATTAATTACATACATTGGCGAAATTATTATAAAAAGAAGCGTTAATAGTGGTTGAATTTGATTACATGTTGGCAAGTGATTATTAAATTTATATGCATGCAATGAATGGATCGTTCTTCCTGAATAGAGTCTGGCAACATTCATACCTTGATGTATTATTGTGAAGAAGAATTATGGAGAAATTTAGAAAAATGGAGATTTTTGGCCAAAGGGGAGAGCTAATCCGCACGCCCTACCCGCAAGGGGTAGCCGTACGGTTGGGAGCCAGCCGTACGGTTGGCAGGCTAGCGGTACGGTTGGCACCTAGCCGCGCGGCTGGGCTGTGCATTTTTGCTATAAATAGAGCGCGAATTTGTCCTTTTTTTCCCATCAAAAATCACTATTCACTCTAGCCTTTTAGCCTAAAACAACTCTTCTTGCGTCTATCATCATGTCCACTTTTCATACCCATGCTTCCTTCTCCCTTTTGACCGATTTTGTATCCTTAGCCGAGGCCGATTGCGGCCTCAACTAGGGGCGACCTGAGCCATCTTCACCGTTGGTGTTCGCATGATATTAATTTTTCTTTCTTGCTTGGTCTTACTGAGTTTTGGGATGCTAAGGATCATTGTTTCCGCATTGGGTTAGACGAGCTCTGCCCTACGATCGAGGAGTTCACTTTGCTGATGCGCCAGGACCTCTCATGGCCGTTGGCGTCTTTGCGGGATACGAGGAGCCCTCGGGTTATGCTGGCGGAGTTTTTGGGTTTGCGAGAGAGTGAGTGCCGACCGATGATTGTAGACGGACGACTCCACTTACGTCGCCTGGTGTGAACACCCCAATCCACGACTCTCGTGCGAATACTAATTTTCTTTAAGCATCCTGCATTTAATCATGAATCATCATACATGTAGAAAGACTGATAGGAAAGACTCCAATTTTGGACGCGTTGGGAGTCTAAGATAACCCTTGTTGCCTCTTCGCTTACTAGGACGGGGCACCTCCTAACCGCACCCCCTAGCCGCACGCCCAACCGTACGGCTACCTGCCAGCCGTACGGCTGGCACACACCTGTCGCACGCCCCAGCCGCACCCCATGCGGCTACCCCTGGTTGGCCTCTTTTGGACTTTTTGCGCAAATGTTGCTATAAATAGGACCCTGGGATCCCATTTTGGGATCTCAACATTGAAGAGTATTTTGGGTAAGTAGGAGCTTTTCAAAGTCTCAGAAAGTCATTTTTAGAGAAATTCTGAGAGAAGGCTAGTGAGAGAGAAGGCTAGTGAGAGAAAGCTCTAGAGAGAGAAAGCTCTAGAGAGAGAAAGTTTTAGAGAGAGAAGGAAGTCAAGCAAAGTCATCCTATCTTCTTCAAGGCAGCAGGTTAACTTTCTACCAAATCCTTAATTTCAGATCATTTAATTTCAATTTTAATACAGAAAATTAGATAACTTGCAAAGAAGTTCACTGTTTCAAAACAAATCCTTTCTAAGTTTTACAAGAAATCTAAAACCTGTTTTGACACGTTTTCAAAATAAACAAAAATACAAAAACAGTTTCCAAAAGAAAGGAACTACGAGACTCTGATTTCATTATACGAATGAATACGTAGGCGCTCGCAAAGCTCGAGTTGATTTCAAAATATTGTTTTAAACTAAATTTATCCGAAAGGACTATTCTGAAAACCATCGAACTACTGCAAGATATCTAAAATAGGAATTAGATACATGATCCATTAAGAACCGAAAGGGCGAATGGTCTAACACCTTCCCAATTCGACGTAGTTCCGAACCCTGCAAAGTCAATTTTTAAAATAAATCTCTGTTTCAAACGTATGAAAGATAGTTCGTTTTCGAATTATCTTCGTAGCCTTTTGTTTGTTTTCTCGTAAAACAAACTGGCGACTTCAAAACAAGTTTTCAAATGAAACCGGAACGTGGACTCTTTTCTTCTCTCGGGGTATGGGTCCGGATTCACACCTGGCGGATTTCTTCCTACAGCTGGCGATATTCGGCTTATTTTTCAGTGGACTGTGCCTGTATGATCTTTACTTTTTCTCAGAGCTTCTAGTTATGATTCCATTATGGTTGATCCTTTGATTATTCGGGTGGTGTCTGAGGCTAGATGCGGCCATTTGGTGACTCCCATCCTACTGGCGGAGACACTGAATGGTCTAGACCCGTGGTTCAGTGCCGACTTAGCCATTTTCGGGGTACCCATATCTGCTGTATATGTGGGTTACTGAGAGATTTCGATATCTGGAGCTCGGCTCCTGGGATTACACTTCTTCCAGCGTCCGATTACGCCCGGATTCATCGTCTGTCATCATATGATTGGGCTGTCCGTTTTTCTGAGTCCTCTTCTTCGATTCGTTGGGAGGTTCCATGGTGGCGTATGAGGACTATGATTACGAGCATGGGTGGGCAGAACTACCTTCGATTTCGCGGTTTGAGGGAGACATCGTTCTATATACCCGGGAGGCTGACGAGACAGTTTGGTGTTCCTCTGAGTATACCCCTTCCACTGAGAGATTTCTCTTCGGTGGCTTCTTCCCGTTACCCCGAGATTGGAGACTACGTTGCAGAGCTTGTGGTCCTCCCGCTATGTTCGACGATTTCGTGCAGGAGAGGTTGGCATTACCCGTGCGACTCGGTCTGATGTCGTATTGCTTATATGGCGTCGGGTTCGCCAGACCATTGAGCATGAGCCTATGATGATGAGATGGTTCCGGTTTGCGGATTCCCGAGTGAGGGATGAGACAGTTCTCGCTTCTTATCATACCATGGAGCGAGAGAGGATCTTATATTCTGTAGACGATTGATGGCTTTAGGTTGGGTTGAAAGCTTTTTGTATGTAGGTAGATTGACCCGTAGTAGAAGTATGTAGGAGCTTGATGTAGGTTTTTGTTTACCTGGAAAAGTATGTAGTAGCTTGACTTTGATTTATATGGAAATTCTCTTTTTGTCCCCCTTCTTTCGTCCCAAATGAATGAATATTATTATAATGAATAGACCGGGCCTGAATGTCCTATTCAGGTTGCCTACGTTTCCCCAAATAGTACATTAGAGATCTTTTTACTTTCGCCTTTACTTATGGGGCTCAAGTCTCCGTAGTTCATGAATACAAGCTTACTGGTAGTATTTCTTCAATCGGTCTAGATTGACCAGTAAGTTCAACTCTTGACCATCAATGTCGGTAAGGAGCACGGCACCACCGGATAGGATTTTGGTAATAATGTAAGGTCCTGTCCACTTTGGCGAAAATTTTCCTCGTGGGTCTCTGGCTGGTTCACGAATTTCTTTGAGTACTAAGTCTCCAACTATGATGTTCCTGTCTCGGATCTTTTTATTAAAGGATTTAGCAACACGTTTTTGGTACCCTTGATGTTGATATGAAGCTTTCAATCGGTTTTCATCAATCATTGCCAATTCCTCATACCGCGCCTTTATCCAATCACTCTCAGTGATTTGATTTTCCAAGACAACCCGTAAGGAGGGTATTTCCATTTATACTGGTAAGACTGCTTCCATTCCATATGTAAGGGAGAAAGGTGTTGATCCCGTAGAGACCCTTTCAGTAGTTCGATATCCCCAAAGAGCGTATGGAAGCTTTTCGGGCCAATCTCTGCCAGATCTAACCATCTTACTAATGATATTCTTTAAATTCTTATTAGCAGCTTCAACGGCCCCATTAGTTTGCGGGCGATATGGAGAGGATTTTTGGCGTTTGATGCCATATTCTTCCATGATCTTGTTGGCTTCACCTTCGAAATGTGTCCCATTATCGGATATGATCTCATGTGGTACCCCATACCGGCATACGATGTTGTGACGGATGAATCGAGCTACTTTTCGGGCATTCAACTCTTTGTAAGACTCAGCTTCAACCCACTTGGTGAAATAATCAATGGCTACCAGAATATATTCATGCCCGTTGCTTCCTTTTGGCGAGATCTTACCAATTATGTCGATGCCCCAGATGGAAAATGGCCAAGGAGATGTCATAGGTGTGAACACCCCAATCCGCGACTCTCGTGTGAACCTAACAAGAATTCTGCATCAAGTCTTGAGTCATCATGCATACGAGAGACTGTTAGGAAAAACCCTGATTTTCGAGGCGTTAGGAATATACCACAACCTTTATTGCCACTTCGCTTACTAGCACGGGGATCGACCTGCCCGGTCAGGTCGCGGGGTGCGGGGATCGACCTGCCCGACCAGCCGCACGCCCCCCAACCGCACGGTTGGCACATACCGCACGCCCCCCAACCGCACGGTTGGCTCCCAACCGCACGGTTGGCACATACCGCCGCCGCCTGTCGCACACCCAACCGTACGGCTACCTGCCAGCCGTACGGCTGGCACACCCCTGTCGCACGCCCCAACCGCACCCCATGCGGCTACCCCTGCGGTTGGCTTCTTTTGGAGCGTTTTTGGCGGATTTTTCCCTATAAATAGGACCCTTGGGGTCTCATTTGAGAGGATCAAGACTCAATAGTGTCTTTAGTAAGTAGAAACTCTATCAGAATTATCAGAGAGTCATTTTAGAGAAATTCTGAGAGAAGGTTTTGGAGAGAGAAAATCTAGAGAGAGAAAGTTCTAGAGAGAGAAAGGAGCAATCAAGGCAAGGTTCTTATTTCTTCTTCAAGCGCATCAGGTACGTCTTTCTACAACCCTCCTTAATTTCAATACTGCATTCAATTTCACTTTTAATACATAAAATTAGATAACTTGCAAGGGAGTTCATTGCTTTCAAATAAATCCTTTCTAAGTTTTACAAGAAATCTAAAATCCGTTTTGACACGTTTTCAAAACAAAAAACAAAAATCAAAAACAGTTTCCAAACGAAAGGAACTACGAGACTCTGATTTCATTTTCGAATGAATACGTAGGCGCTCGCAAAGCTCATTGATTTCAAAATATTGTTTTAAACTAAATTTATCCGAGGACTTTTGAAAACTATTCAAACTACTAGCAAGATATCTAAAATAGGAATTAGATACATGATCCATTAAGAACCGAAAGGGCGAATTGGGTGCCTAACACCTGCCCAATTCGTAACGTAGTTCCCGAACCCTAGCAAAGTCAATTTTTAAAATAAATCTCTGGTTTCAAACGTATGAAAGGTAATTCGTTTCCGAATTGTCCTTCATACGATCTTTTGTTTGTTTTCTAGTAAAACAAACTGGCGACTCTATAAAACACGTTTTCAAATAAAACCGAGAACGAGGATTCTTTTCTCTCCTCACGGGGTATGGGTCCGGATTCTCACAATAGGATACAATTCTTTTGGTGGGACCTTCTGTGCCTTGGCATATATTTGACATTGGTGACATCCTTTGACATAGTCAAAACAATCTTTTTGCATCGTTAGCTAGTAATACCCTTGCCGCACTATTTTACGTGCCAATGTATGACCGCTTATATGTGGACCACACTCCCCACTATGAATTTGTTTCATCATTGCTCGAGCTTTTTCTTCATCAAGACATTGAAGGTGTATACCATCATCATTTCTTCGGTATAATTTGCCCGCACAGATGATAAACCGAGATGCGAGTCGGCGAAGTGTAACCCGAGTGGTTTTATCGATATTTGGTGGGTATTCATCATGCTTGAGCAATTGCCATATATCATAATACCAAACGTTCTTATCAATCTCATTTCCGCTTTCAACATCAAGTGATAGGCAAAATACCGGATTCATCCGTTTTTGAATCTGAATCTGAATTTCTTCTCTTTCCCCCGGAATTTCAATCATCGAGGCCAATGTAGCTAAGGCATCAGCAAAGTTGTTCTGTGTTCTTGGGATATAGAAGAATTCAATACAGTTGAATTTTTCAGAAGTTTCTTCGAGTTGGGCTAAGAAGGGCACCAGTTTTTCCTCTTTGATCTTCCACTTTTTCAGAATCTGATGAATAATGAGAGCGGAGTCTCCAAATACCTGAATCTTGCGAACCCCCCTCTACAAAGCAATTTCTAACCCGACAATGCAAGCTTCGTATTCCGCGATATTATTGGTACAAGGAAATTCCAGGCGAAAGGACATAGGGGCATGGGTTTGATCTGGAGAAATTAGCAGGATCCCGATTCCATTCCCATTTCGGTTGCAAGCTCCGTCGAAATACATTTTCCATTCATCATCTTTCGTAATTTCCATAATACCCTCATCGGGAAATCCAAAGTCCTGTAAGTCGATGTCAATAATAGGATTACCCGCTAAGTGGTTGCTATGATTTGCCCTTTGACAGCCTTTTGAGTTACATAGGAAATGTCGAACTCCGAAAGTAGAAACACCCATTTAGCCATTCTATTAGTCAACACTGGCTTTTCGAACAAGTATCGCAAAGGATCCAGGCGAGAAATTAAGATCACGGAAAAGACCAACATATAATGCCGCAACTTCTGGGTGGCCCAAACCAACGAGGCACACGATTTCTCTAAAGTCGTATAATTTTGTTCCCCGGAGAAAACTTTTTGCTGAGGTAGTATATTGCTTGTTCAGTTCTTGTTTTCAACAAATGTTGTGCTAACATTGCCCCAACTGATGAGTCATTGACCGACATGTATAGTATCAACGGGATGCCTACTTGAGGAGGCGCCAAGACTGGAGGCTTGGCCAAATATTGTTTAATCTTATCAAATGCTTCTTGGCATTGCTCGTTCCACTGCCCATCCGAGCTCTTTTGGAGTAGCTTAAAAATTGGTTCACACGTTCGAGTCAATTGTGAAATGAATCTGCTGATGAACTTTAGTCTCCCGAGAAAACCCCGTATTTCTTTTTCGGTCTTAGGGACTGGCATTTCTTGAATAGCTTTAACTTTTGCTGGATCCACCTCGATTCACCTTTCTGCTGACTATATACCCCAGCATCTTGCCTTTTGTGACCCCGAATACACATTTCTGAGGATTCAAACGCATTTGAAATTGCATGAGCCGTTCAAAGAAGACCCGAAGAGTTTCCACATGGCTTACCCGATCTAATGATTTGATGATCATGTCGTCGACATACACTTCGACTTCCTTATGAATCATATCATGAAACAGAGTAGTTGCCGCTCGCTGATACGTGGCCCCGGCATTTTTCAACCCGAATGGCATGACAGTGTAACAATAAGTACCCCATGGAGTGATAAAGGCCGTCTTTTCCTGATGGTCAGGATGCATTTTGATTTGATTATACCCGGCAAACCCATCAACGAATGATTTTAAAGCATGATTGGCAGTGTTGTCGACAATAAGATCAATGTTTGGCAGTGGAAAATCATCTTTTGGACATGCAGCATTTAAATTGCGATAATAAACACAAACCCGTACTTTGCCATTAGCTTTTGGTACTGGCACTATGTTGGCCAACCAAGTAGGGTGTTCAACAACCCGTATGAATCCGACATCCAATTGCTTTGTGACTTCTTCTTTTACTTTGAGCGACCACTCAGGTATTAGTTTTCTTAACTTTTGCTTGACAGGTTTGCATTCAGGTTTAGTGTGTATTTCATGCATCACAATGTTGGCGTCTAACCCCGGCATATCAGCATATGACCAAGCGAAAACGTTAACAAACTCTTTCAACAAATTTTCTAAGTCTGTTTTTTCATCATGGCTTAACTCGGCCCCAATTTTTATCTCTTTTTTGTCATCAGTTGTTCCCAAATTTATTGTGACCGTGTCCCCTTCAATAGGTTGTATTCTTTGTTCATCGTTCAAATTTTCGTTCATAACTTCAACATCACAAGAATCAAAGTAAGGGAAAAGATTGTCAATTTTATTGATAGGAACATCACTTGGCGTAGATAGCATACATTCTAAATTTTGTACATTTCTATCAACATTTTTCTCTCTCCTTTTCTTCTTTTCCTCTTCAACAGGCCGTATGAGATGTACAGGGTCATCGAGATAGTCTTCTTCCTCAATTGCCATAACCTCAAACATGTCGCCCAACATCTCTTCTTCTTCCAGTGGCTCAGCAGGTGGCTTGGTTATTTTCAGCTTTGATGAGAAGGTATGAGTGAAACCTTCGCTCACATACAAGTCTTTTTCGAAAAAGATTTCTAATCCTGGCTGGCGCTTTCCCTATTTATTTACCCATGGTTCTTGAAATCCGCAGTAAGGGAAGTTTTCACCCTCTTTCACGAACCACCCATTTAACGATCTGTCAGTGAATACGGCACTTTTTATGCGGTCATCATCTCCCGTATATCCCAACCCAGCAAGAGGACTCGGTTGTTGGTATGGCTCAATCATTTGCGCGATGCCGGCTTTGTGTTTTCCCAAGCCAATTCCCAGTAAGAATTTCATCTTTCTCATCATCTGTACAACTTGCGCTTTCATGGTAGCCATGTCATCGGGGGGTAGGTAATTCACAGTTTGGGTGGTGAGAGTTTGTACCTTCGGCTCATACGAAAATCCCCCGAGTTGGACATCTTGGCTTCCGATTCCCAATACAGGCGAATTTTTTGGCATTATTGTCCTTTCAGGATCTCCTTTAATGATAATGATGTCGCCGTTGAAAGGTATTTTCATTTTTTGATGAAGTGAAGAAGGGAGTGCCCCGACCTCATGTAGCCAAACTCGTCCCAATAACAAGTTGAAGCTTGATGGAATGTCAATGACTTGGAACTCAGTGGTAAACGTGGTCGGCCCTATTTGCATACTCAGCATGACGGAACCCAATACTTCTCTCTTGGTATTGTCGTACGCCCTGACCGTGACTGGCGATTCTTCCAATGTAGTTAAGTCAATACCCAAACGAACAGCGGTTTTCAGCGGGCACACATTAATCGTAGAACTGTTATCCACAAGAACATTAGGTATAGACATGCCACAGGCTACGACGGTGATGTGTAGGGCTTGATTATGGTCCCGACCAAGCGGTGACAGATCTTCATCAGAAAACCCAAGTACTTGCTTTTGTACCCCCATTGAAGCGATCATTGCGGTTAACTCATTTGGGGTAGATTCCAGAGGAATAACTGATTCGTCTAACATTTTCATTAAAGCCATCCGATGTGGTTTAGACGCTACTAAGAGTCCCCAAATTGAGATTTGGGCTTGTGTTTTCTTCAACTGTTCAACAACATGCCCTTCTTCCGGATCTTTTGTTGGTTCTTTAGGAACAGTGCCATTAGTAGATTGTTTGGCACCTGGCGGCTGATAAACTCTCCCCGAACGGGTCAACTGTTGGACCCACGTCGCGACTGGATCATTTGCTTTTTCACTTATCTCAACGGCGGTCAGAGGCGACTTTTCCTCGGTTTGCGAAACTTTACTCCAATCAAAAGAAATCATGTTTATTTCTGAGGAATATGCACGTTGATGGGTGTCTCTTTTTACTGCTCTTCCTTGGTTATATCCGAGCCCTTGTCGCCTCGGATTGCCACCAAGTTGTGGAAAGTGGGTGATCCCTTGATTTTATTTGCCAAGCCCAAGACCGGGTATAAACTTCATTTGTTCCATCCAGCCCCTAACCTTTGGGCTAAATAGCTCTTGTGACCGCGTGGTTCGAGATTCATCAACACAAAGTCCTAATGAGGTTTCGTCTTCGATATCTTTGACGATTTTCTGGGACTTTGGAGGAACGTATTCGGTGACTGTGGGTGAAGGCTTTAAATAGCCTAATTTCAACACTTCAACATTGTCTGTATTTACGGCGGGTTTAATCAGAAATACAGGATCTGGTAAGTCTAAACCTTCCTCGATAGCGTTGATTCGGTGATTAGGAAGGGGATTCCTGGCAACATTCGGGGCTGACGGATCCGGGATTCTCTTGCTATCGATCAGGTTTTGGATAGCATGCCGTAGAGCCATACAACTATCAGTAGTGTGCCCAAACCCTTGGTGATATTCGCACCGCTCATTCATGTTCCAATGAGGCGGTATCTGTTGTGGTAGAGGTCTTGGATTCATGGGATACATAATCCCAGCTTCTTGCAGTTGCTCAAACACTTTTCCCAACGGCCCCGGTAATTGTGAAAAATGTCGATCCCGTGAGCGGTTCAGATCAAACGTCCGGGGGTTGTTATTATTGTTGTTGCGATACCCCGGTGTAGGATAATCCCCAATGTTTTTCACAGAGCTTTGACTATAAGGGTTGTTGGAGTATCCTTTACCATAGGACCCGTAGGATGTTACTTGATTGACAGCGGATGTGGAAGTCTTTTTGTATTGAGAGGCAGACTTCTTGATTTCGGCCTGTTTGGCCAGGTCCTCCTCGATTTCATTACCTACGTGGAGCAGAGCTTTGAACCTGCTAAAGAACTGATGACCCATCTGAGCCCGAATTTCGGGTTTCAAATTTTTCACTATCATTCCCAATTGTTCTTCTTCATCTAGGCGTTCCACCATTTGGGCAGCCAATTCTCTCCACCTCGTAACGAATTCGCTGATGCTCTCATTCTCTTTTTGTTTAGCCATCTCCAAATGTTTTCTGGTGACTTTAAGCTCTTCATTGGTTTTGTACTGTGCCACGAACTCTTGGACGATGGCTGGCCATGATCTAACCCGATGTTTTTCGAGGTTCAAAAACCAACTCTGGGCCGGTCCAGCTAGCGTAAGATGAAAAGAGTTAGCCAATTCTGGTTCCCCAACATCATAGATTCTCATGGAGCGGACATATGATTTCAGGTGGAGTTCCGGCGGTGTAGTTCCTGTAAACTTTGGAATTGACGGCATCTTAAATCCCACTGGATAATGAGCCTCGGGGTACAAATTGTAGCTCTGTAACTGGGTCAAATCATTTGAACTTCGGCGACTTTCTGGGTAAGGGCTTTCAGTTGTTCCTTGAGTTCCGATAAGTCTTTGTCCCCTGGTAACCTTCCACTGGTGAGGGGCCCTCCCCTTGGATACTCATGGGCCTCTTCATTGGTTCATAGTATGGATCATGATAAGGTTCGTGAACCGGTTGCATTTGTGGAGGGGCTTGATTGATAAGATCTTGGTGTAACCAATTACCAACTGGGTCATGCATGTGTTTGGGTTGGTTCAACTGTTCGAACGGCGGTGGTGCTTCTGTATGAACTGAAAGTGTCGGTGGTGGTGGAGGAATAATCGGAGTTTCCCTTGGTGGTTCTGGCAGGCGGCCTTTAGCCAATTCGTCCAACTTGGCACGAGTGTTTTGGTTGTCACTTAGCAGCATGGCCATGCTTTGGTTCAGGTTCATTAACATCCGATACATGTCCTCAGGGTTTGGCAACGGAGCGTTCATGTTTGGACTTGTACTAGGCAAGTTCGGATCGGCATTAAGAGATGGGGTGTGATGCAGTGGCTGACCCCCAGCGGTATTGTTCTGTGGCATTCCCGGATTTGGGTAAAACGGACCGGGCGGCGGATCCGCTGCATTGTTGTATTGGTTGTTCCCACTTCGATTCGGCGTATTCTGATCCATGCTGTCAGCTGAGTCTGGTCTGATGAGTCTACCGGTACTATCCCTTCCGGCCCACGCAGAGGCCAGTGTGAATGTCTGATGCCGGAAAAAGGACAAATTCGATAGCGCACATTCCCCCCAGAAAACAACAATAATATATCACTTAGAACTTGTCGGACTTTATCCAGAAATACATCGATCGGGACAGAAGAAATAAACACACAAAAGATTTTCTTTATGTGAGATCAAAAACAGACCAACGGCAACAACTTGAGAGTCCCGTATAGAGACAGGGTAGGAAAAGAATTACATGGGTTCCCTGATCATCTATAGTTTTGAAAAACGATTTCAAAAAAGAGCTTTTTAGAAAAATCATTTGAAAATCACGGGAGGTTCTCTCTTCATGAGTTGCTTTATTCATGGAATCAGCATCAGGAAAATTACGAGGATTCAGTCCTCGTGAATTTTTACGGTGAAGGTCAGACAGCCTCCGGCCGTACCTGTCGAAACCATCATAGTATAAATGGCAGGGCCTTAGCTGGTTTTAGATTCTCACGACTGTCGGTCATTAAAACGACGCTAAAATCTTTGTGTTCTAGGCTGATTCCCCTATATGCAAGCGTGGTTGAAGAGGGTAAGGTTTAAGGCTCCCTCCTATTTGGCAGGTCTTACGATATACCTCAAGAGCGCAGGTACGTGTAAGGACCTTTTGATATACATCCCGGGTACGTGAGTGTTCTCGTCACTCTATATACCTCGGTAAGTACTTGGCCTAAGGAGAGTGGTCCCAGGCGCTTTCGGCTAGTGCAGACCCGCAAGTCCGCGGCCTAATCAAGACTCTGGTCCCGAGGTTAATAGGGTAAATTCACACTCGCGAAAATGCATGATAAGATGTGAGTGCGTGCTAAAGAACAATCTGGTGGTTCATTATTGATAAACGCTTTATGGTTTGTTACGATAATTTACACAATTTTAATTATGAAAAAGATTTTCCTCATATAATTAGCAAATAAAGGAATCAGGGTATCAAGCTAGATCGCTTATATGTTACCCTAGGACTAAGGCTTGGAATCCTATATCTAATAAATAAAATTGACAGGAAGATTAAATATTTTGTATGATATAAAATTGACAAATTATATGTGGTTATTATCATTATACAAGAATATTATCAAAATTATTGTAATCAATCAATAATTGATACATTAATATATTAATTTTTTATGTTAAATTTTTATGTTATAATAATAATAATAATAATATAATAATAATAATAATAATAATAATAATAATAATAGCATATGAGTCACATATATATATATATATATAATTTGCCACTGTGAGAATCCGGACCCCCGCGACCCTAGTGAGGTCTCCTTTCTCGGTTTTATTTGAAAACGTGTTTTTGTAGAGTCGCCAGTTTGTTTTACAAGAAAACAAACAAAAGATCGTACGAAGGATAATTCAAAAACGAACTATCTTTCATACGTTTGAAACCAGAGATTTATTTTGAAAATTTACTTTGCTAGGGTTCGGGAACTACGTTACGAATTGGGAAGGTGTTAGGCACCCAATTCGCCCTTTCGGTCTCTTAATGGATCATGTATCTAATTCCTATTTTAGATATCTTGCAAGTAGTTCGGATAGTCCTTTCCGGATAAATTCGGTTTAAAACATTATTATTGAAATCAGACTCGAGCTTTACGAGCGCCTACGTATTCATTCGTAGAATGAAATCAGAGTCTCGTAGTTCCTTTCTTTTGGAAACTGTTTTTGTATTTTTGTTTGTTTTGAAAATGTGTCAAAACAGATTTTAGTTTTCTTGTAAAATTTAGAAAGGATTTATTTAGAAAACAGTGAACTTCTTTGCAAGTTATCTAACTTATGTATTAAAAAGGAATTTAAATGCAGTATTGAAATTCAGAAAGGTTGTAGAAAAACATACCTGATGCGCCTGAAGAAGAAATAAGAGCTTTGCCTTGTTGCCTTGCTTGCCTCCTTCTCTTTCTAGAACTTTCTCTCTCTAGAAACTCTCTCTCAGAAATTCTCTCTCGGAAATTTTTTCTTTCTAAAACTTTCTCTCTCAGAATTTCTCTAAAAATGACTCTCTGGTAATTCTGACAGAGTTTCTACTTGCTAAAGACACTATTGAGTGTTGATGCCTTCAAAAGGGAGCCCAAGAGTCCTATTTATAGCAAAAAATCCGCCAAAAAACGCTCCAAAATAGGCCAACCGCAGGGGGTAGCCGCAGGGCATGCGGCTAGGGCGTGCGGCTGGGGCGTGCGGCTGGACCTTGCGGTTGGGGCGTACGGCTATATGTATGATGACTCAATACTTGATGCGAGATGCTCGTTTTTAGGAAAACCAGTGTTCATACGAGAGTCGTGGATTGGGGTGTTCACACACATGCCACGACTTCAAGAGGTTGAAGTGAGTCTTGCCTTTATAATATAGAATATATATATACACACATACACAATTTTTCTATTGTTACATTTTATGGATATATATGCTTTCGAATATATGCATAGATATACATATACACCTATTTCAAATCCATGCATAACATAATTAACATGACCATATTAATCAAACGATTATTAGTTTTATAATAAATGTGATGCCCTGAATCCCGTTATCAGATTTCACCTCCGGGACCCAGTTAATCATGGATGCCATGCATGACGACAGGTTTAAAATAGAAAAATTACAACTTTTAAAAACATTTTCGCAAATAAAATATAATCCGAGTAAAATTAATTTTTATAAAATTTCATCATGTGGAGTTCGTTTTAGTAACAAACCGTCCTGTCATATAAAAACCATTTTATACAAGAAACATCTCAAGCAATCAACATTTGAAAAGACTCCACATATTGCAAACCATTTGATATAAGTTCACATCAAAACCAATAACGACTACTTTACGCAAAGTTTGTATACAACGTACTCTAAAAAAACAAAAGATAATATATGACTTAGTCCTTGACTCAAGGGCTACAAAAGCTAATGGACATCAGAGGCCTTCTAGATGGATACACCACGCTCCAATCCCCGAAGCCTATCATGTAAAACAGTTAGAAAATGGGAATGAGCCAAATCCGGGCTCAGTGGGAACTATATAGGTTTTTTATAGAAAATACAAATCGCATACAAAAGCATGTGCATCTTTGTATAGAAAATAACTACTTTACTTTACTACAAAAGTTTATAAGACAATGTGATGCAGTGCAATCCACATACAAGTGTATGCCGAATCCCACTAGGATTCCCATCCTATTTATCGAAAGCTATTTACCCAACTAACCGGTCCCGTATCATCTGAGAACTGTTCGTATAAAACCATCTCATCACTGACACTAGCTTCCTAAGGTTCGTCATGCTACGGTGGATTCGCTCGCAATTATAATTCAACACTATATGAAACTATCCAGTATTTATAATTAGTTCATTATATGAATCGGTTATACACCCACAATCTAATGGATATTTTCACGTACATGCTTTATGCATCCATTTAATCGTCAATCCTTTACTTATATATTGTAAATTTGGCCCCACGTAGTCAACTTGCCCATGTAACGCTTGTCATGCAATAATCTCAACGAATCACGTGAGTAAGGATAATAACAACAAGAGATATGATACAATCAACCATAACAGTAATAGTCAAGTAAATATCAATTAATCATATCTCTTGTATAAAGCCTCAAGCTAACAATATACGGTCACTAGGCTTAGAGCATTGGTTTCTAAAGGACCCTAAGGTCTAAACTAATCATGTCTCCTCCAAGTGAGCGAACTGCCAAGGGACTTGGTCTTATCTTGTAATTCATTTGGAGTTGAACCCGCGCAAGACATTTTTCTTGGGACTACGCTCTAAATAGTTAACAAGAAGATACCCGTACAGGAAAGCTACTCCAAGGACGGAACTACCTTAGAATGTTTCACCTAAGTGTAGGGCTACTACATCTCGGAACACACAGTCCTATTGATGGAACTACACGATCTAATCCGCAAGCCAGGGAAACTATAAAAAGCAGGACTACGAAACTCATTCGTGGGAAGGCAATATACATCAATATGATAATATAACAGGCGGCTACCACCGCACTATACTCAGTAGCCCTTTCCTTTGTCCGCTTTGGGTGGCTCCACTCCAGCTATAACTACTACCGATACTCCTAGCTTGATATTTATATCCTGGTATGACCGGCCTAGTATTTATATCCCGGTATCCCCGGCCTTAATATGGTGCACCTGTATACATATACAATGGTATTTAAATCGCGGTACCTCCGGCCTGGCATTTATAGCCCGGTGCCCCTGACCTTATTATTATGAAAACTGCAAACGTATCAACACTCGCAATTGTAATTATAACCAATCACATTGTATTGGGCTCCAATCCTAAATCAATTGGGGCTTTAACCCATAACTAGTATCAGTATTTAAACATAGCACCTACAACCCAATCATATGGCAGGGCTAGAACCCTCCATGGTGAACCTATAACCTTATAATATTCACTTAGGTAGATAATTGTGCCAAATGAGGTAATACCATAAACAACAATACATATGTATATATATACCAAAATCATAAATAGGCAATACAATCATTGAGTTTCAAATCAGCTTATACATCTATTCCCATCATCTTCAAGTACAAGTGTGACAAAATCATTAATCATTCCACCAAGTTAAGTATACCCATGGTTCATGTCAAAATTCGTACGCTTTATCTCATTCTTTGTGGGTTTTTGGGCTAACCACCATAAATTGATACATAAATGCTTGAAATATAATAAAGTAAAGTGTTCGATGTGATATCAAGCATTACTATAAAGGTAATCAATGTTTTATAATTCCAAACCCAAGTTTAACATTTTATGCTAAATGAAAGCTTCAAACTTTGTTCATTTCTAAGCACTTTTCTTATCTTTTCTTGGAATTTTTGCTAAAATAGTTCAAGGCAGTTTTCATCTCTATGGGGGCAGCGGACTCACTATATAAAGTTTAACATTTTATGCTTATTTATTAAGTTTAAAGGAAACTATTAACCCTTTCCAATGTGGTATCCTTTACCTGTCCATAGTATTAGACAAAGAGACTTATGATTTAGTCACGTAAAGCTTTAAGTCAAAATGATGATTAAAAGTCATCCAAGTTTTCAAAGTGCCATTCATTTCTCCTCTCTGTTGGAGGATATTTTCGAAAAAGCTTCCATTATATTTTTGAAGCATTTACACAATTTAAGGTACGTTTCTAGGGTCATGGATCTAATTGAAGCAAAGCAAGCTAGATTGTCACTTAAAATTCCATATAGATCAATGAATTCATCCCAATAGCGAATGACCCAATTATCATCATTTAGAAAAAAATATTCATCATTTTTCAAACTTTCAAAATATTTGAAAATAAGCTCTAAACACATGAAAATTTCAGAAATTGAAAAACCATTAAAGTTTAAGTGTACCCCTAACTTGAAGAACACATTGTCCTCAATGTGAAGAGAACAAGAAATGGTCGGTCTCCCATTTGGCTTGAAATACCCCGTTCCTCCATTTTACCGCGTTAATCTTCATTTGTTTGCAAATTTCACCTCGAGTGGTGAAATCTTGATTTACGAAGGTTCGTATTGTTTTAGCGCTTATTTATAGTTATGATAGTATACTTACATTTGTGTAAGTGATAGTTTCACAATTTGGGTGTACTGAATTGATATTGGCTTGTAAATCGTGTGTTTGGGCTTTACACGATTTCTTAATTTTGGCTAACTTTGAGTTTTTTTAACTCCATTGTTTGTTATCCGATTAAGTAGCCATTTATGCGTGTATATAGGTTCTAGTTCATTCTACAACATTCGTGCTTTGACCAAAAGCCGATTCACACTCCTCATTGGTCAAAACAATGAACGAAGTAGGCCGATTAGTAAAATCTGATTGTTCGGTAACATCATAGCAGAGCGCTGTCTTCTACTAATTTTTGGAATTAATCCATCCAAAATTTGGGAAAACTTCCTCTTGTAAAGTTTGAAGATATTTGAATTATCTTTCCATGGACATAGTGATCACCCAAATCAGAGTTCTGAACGAAACGTTATGACTAAAATACGACCAGTGCTCCAAACCTTAATGTGTTATAGCGTGGACCGGTCTGACATTTTTTGGAGACCGGTTCAACTATGAAATTTGGGTCATTTTGAACCTTTTATATCGGTATTTAGCACCCTTTTACTCATATTTTGACCCACAAACCTTCTGCAACACCCCGTGTCCAAATTTCCATGTTAATCCTTCTCCAAACCCGGGTTAAGTCTTAAGCTCTGTTGAGGAATGAGCTTTTGCTTCTGGACTATTCTAGTTGATCCAACACTTCTGGCATTTTATATTAGATATATTGAGTTTTCGGGAACAATCATTTCTTAAATAGAGTGGTTCGAATTGAAGTCGAGATGTCAATCGTGTGTTTTCACTTTACTCAATTTCTTAATTTTTGCTAACTTTGAGATATCTTAACTTCTCAATTTATTATCCGATCATGCCTATTCCTAGGTTTTGAGCTATTTTACAACTTTCATGTTTTGATGAAAGCCAATTCATGTTTCTCATTGGTCAAAACACCATTCGAAGCAAGCCATTCATTAAAATCTGATTGTTCGGTAATGTGGTGGCAGACTGGTGTTATTAATGGATTTTTGGTGTTAAAAATTTGAAGAAACTTTCTTAATAAAAGTTGTAGATCTTCGAATTAGCTTTGCATGGACATAAAGATCATCCCAATCCGAGTTTCGAACAAGAAGTTATGACCAAAATACCAACAATGCTTTTTACTTGGACCAAGATCGATCTTGCTCATCATAAATTGTTGACTGAACACACCAGAATGCTTTTTGTTGGACCAAGATCGATCTTTGGTAGCAAGATGGATCTTGCCCATAGTATAGGCCCATTTTAACCACTTTTAACCCAATTTTTTTCACTTTTAACCCACCTTCTCCACACCTTCGAGCCATAGAACCTCACTCCATTCAAGGAGGGCTAGAGAGATAAGAGATCATTTATGAGGATTTGTGAAGAAATTTCCACACATCTCCCATCCTCCATTCAAGATTTGAGCTTCAAACATCCTTGTCCATCAGTATTCATTATCTTCAACCTTTCTCCTCCTCCATGGCTGTTTGGGGGCAAGTTAGGGTTTCGAGGTTGGGTGTCTACGCTTCACCAACTCGAAGATATAGATTCTCTAAGGTGGTAACACTAGTACTTAACTTGCTTTTAAAGTTTTATGTGTTGCAATAGTGTGTTCTACTATGAATTGGGTTTTTTTGCTATAAACCTTACGTTGTGTGATACATGTGGGTTAGGCTCGACGTAGCTTCAATTAATATTTGATATGGGTAGTTTATGACTTCAATTTCATTATTTAACAATAAGATCCATGTTTTTGCTATTACACCCAAGGATTCATGATGAACCCACTTTGTAGTTACATGATTGACCTAGAATTGGGGATTTTGGGGTTTTGGTATATACAATGTTTAATTATGGGTCATGCAGGCTACATGTCTACTGATATGTTATTAGTTACGAGTTTTGAGCGTTATCTTTGAGATTTGTACTAAAAATCCATTAAGGTGGTGTAGTATGCAATAATCATTGGGTTTAGCGCCTCATGTAGATTGCGGTTAGGACTTGTCACAAGAATTCAATCTTGACACATCTTACAAATATTATAAAGTTAATTTGGGTGAAGTATAGGTTGTCGCGGCCACAACCATAAGAGTTTAGTATGCCGTAAGCATACCGGTTAGGCAAGTAGCATAGAAATTAAGGCTTACGACCTTAGTTTGATATGTATGATACATCATAAGGGATATACGAAACCAATAATGAACCCTTTGACCATTAAAAACAAATAGCTATGCGACGATAAGGTCATGGATGAGATGTGAGATAACGACGCCATAATGATACTAAATGGTTAGTGAATATTAGTTTATATATGTGTGGGATTGATAAATAAATGCATGAATATGGATAGTAATAAAGCTTAAAATGTGATCTGCCTTATCGACCCTATGTAAGCGAGTTATAGATCATATTATCATTGTTATATTGTTATGGCATTGCTTGCGTGTAAATGGCAATGTGTATATTGTGTGATTCATGGTTAGAATCTTAGGTTGTGATGATTGTATGGTGAAATGACAATAGTCCACGATTGATCCTGGGTTTGGTCCCTTTAGACGGGGCCAGAAGTTGGGACACAGTCTCCTAGGTGCAAGACTCGTAACCATGCACGGAAACTAACGAGAGGCCCTACTGCAGCATGGGTGAAAGGCCACTTAGACAACTATGAGTATTATGGCGATTGTCGAGACTATGATGGCCATTGAGATACATGTCTCGAATTACATGGTTGATTATTGTGAATTAGAGACTATGTCTCAGATGATATTAGTACATAATAAGCGACAGACGCAATGGTGAGATTAGTTTAGTGGTTCATGTTAAACAGTAATTAAAATAGCAGGCATAGTAAATGGATAGCTAGATGGTAGGACACCAAAATGTAATGCTTAAGTTAAATGATTTGCTGGTAAAGCCTATTAGTTGGCTAAGCATGGAACTAATAATGAACTAATTACAAAGATAAAATAATAAATGCTTGGCTATTAGTTACCGACTTTCAGTATATATACGTTGTAACACCCTCGCCTTAATTTACAGGACAACACCCGTAATTAAGACCTGGAGTGCTACTAACCCATCTTAGAATGACTAAAATGGGTATGTATGAAAACACATAAAGAAATTCAGATAGTAAATGTCACACATGTCAATCATGTAAGCTAGAAGAGAATAGTGCTGTACAAAATCATGCATACATGTAACCAATATACAAAACCAAACTAAACAGGTGCAAGTCAATAGATAACACTTCGGGCTAGCCGTGGCTTCCCGAGATAACATATTCATAAGCAAAATAAAACTGTATCAGAGCCATCTATTTCGTTCCCGAACCCGTAGTCCCGTTACCATCGTTCGCCCCCTGTGTACCTGTAATTGTAAATAAAACACGGGGTGAGCTATTTGCTCAGTAGGGGTATACAGGGCATATGATCAAAGACTAGTTTATAAACATATTTTTCAGACCATATTTAGTTCAATAATATCAACAAGAACCATATTCATCAAGTGACTATGCATGAACGTGCTAATGCAGGTTACCTCATGTGTCAACCGATTACCGTATATTAGAAAGCCTGAGCTGTGGACATACTCCATTGCCATCGAGATATCAAATCATCAAGTTGGTACCCTGGGATCAATTGTCCCGATCCCATATGAATATAAAGAACAACAGCCCTGGGATCAATCACCACGATCCCATAGAAACACAGATAACCACAAAACCATGGTGCCTTGCCAATTTGCCTATGTTCCCGGGCTCCACACCGGTGGCTTATAGGCGGCCAAACATTGCTCCCCCAGGGGTTTAGGGCTTTTCAACCCAAGGGCACCGGGCCCTGCTTATTTTCCCATCCCGGCAAGCACCAAATAGATACACAATCCCTTCACCATCGAAGGGCCATAGTAGAATCATATCAGGATCATATCACATCCAGAACGATACAATAATCATAAGAAGCTCCTGGCATAATAATAAGAGATATGCGCCTATACAATAGGCCATAAGAATGATCCGAGCTTGCTGAAGGATCTCCAAGATTCCGGTTGACACAAACGTGATGCATAATATGTATAGCATGCTATTTAGCAAACACATGAAGCAATCTATGCCATATATCCTTTAACAAGTCTCGTTAGATATCCCTTGATATGTATAAAACATTAACAAATCCATTTCATCACAAATAACATCCATACATCGAAGGGATATCTCGTATAGTTCAATTAACACACTACACCAGATATAACTGGCATATTTTGCTTCAATACATGTATTCGTGCCATTTAACAAGTATTTGAAGTAATATATATACCACATACACTTCAATAAGTCTGAACCTTTAACCCATGGTGTGTACAAATCATTAACAATTCATTTCCATCAACTCATAATAGTCAAGCATCCGTGGGATTCTTCGTTGGGTTTAACAACACAAGAATGTCAAGTGTAAGTGGCATCTATCACCTCAAATCTTGTATTTAAATCTCTATAAATCATGAAACGTGCATATATGCAAACGAAAGGAACACTCGAACAATCGTTGCCATACATACTTGAAGAAAAACATCAATTTATATTCCATGGTGTATGCTTTTAATAATACTTCCATTTTTATCAACATATAGTAGCTATACCAACATGGAATATGTCATATGATTTCAAATTCACCTAGTTCTAAGTGTGTATGGCATATATGGCATCACATCATAACCTTTAAAGCTATCTAAACCATGAAGCATATGTTCAATACCCATATTGTAATATTCAAGTCAAATATAACCCAATTGGAATGATTATCCCAAATTTTAAACCATAGTATCGAGTTTTGAAAAGATATAAACCCCTACCTCGACTTATGAGCGAATAAGAAGAAGAAACGATAAAGATTGCGGCTCTCCCCAAAGCAATCCGCACGAAGAAGACGATGAATAGTAGCAAAGGAGAAGAAATTCAAGTGATTTGGAACTTTAATCTTGGATATGGAGGTTGGATAGGTGCAAATCCCTCAAGAGCTTCTCCTATTTCCCTCTCTAGACCCTTCTAGAGCTTTGTGGGTGTTTGGGGTCGAAGTTTGGGGCAAAAGGGGTCAAATGAACACTTAAAAACGCTCAAAACCGACATTGGCCCGCTGCCGGACCGGTATTCAAAAAGCCCATACCGGTCCGCGCGTAATTTTTTGGTGCTCTGATGCACTGTTTTTGTTTTGGCCATAACTTTTCGGTCGGAACTCCGATTGAGGCGTTCTTTATGTCCACGGAAAGGTATTTCAAAGATCTACAACTTCCTAGTTGGAAGTTTTCCCAAATTTTGGACCAATAATTCCCAGAAATTCACCGAAGACAGCGCTCTGCCAAAGCGCTACCGAATGACCAGAATTTTGTAATGGGCCTACTTTGCGCCCTGTTTTGACCCACGAGGAGTGTGAATTGGACTTCGGACAAAACACAAAAGTTGTAAAATGATACAAATACTAGTCACCATCACGAACGGAATCTCATTCCGATAAATAGAGAAGAAACTACGATAGCTCAAAGATAGCTAGAAATAACAAATCGCAAACGACCAAAACTTCTTATTTACCAACCATAATCCTTTCAAACCACCCGAATCTCCTAACGATCACTCACATGAGTATAAATAAGCCAATATAATTCAATTTAAAAGAAATTAAAATACAGGGTATTACATACGTGATAGTGTGGAATAGCGACAATACATGCTTTAGGATAAATTCTTTTCAACATGATGAACCGTAGGGAGCTAGAGATTTATTGAGATATTGATATAGTACCATTCCTTAGAAAGGTGTAAACCCATAGAAGGGGTTCGTATCTGGGAATCTCTGTGGTTAGGACAAGGTAAGTGGTTAGAACTTCTAATGGCTAGGATGGTAGAACTTCTAATGGCTAGGATAAGGATCTTAGTGGAGTTCGGCACGCATTTGTGAATGAATTGCATTGCATTATTTTCAAATTATCATTGTAAATTAAAGTACTTACTTTCCATAAAAGTTTCACGTGCATGCATTTGCTAAATGTACTTTCTATACAAACTTTATATAATTTCCACTGAGCCCGAATTTGGCTCATTCCCCCTTTCTAACAATCTTGTAGGGTTAGCATCTCTGGTGGAGCGTGGTGTCTTTCTAGAAGCCTCTGAAAGCCGTATACCTTTATAGTCCTTAGATGAAGGACTTGGTTACAATTGCTTTGGTTTTGTTGTTTTGTATATGAATTTGATTTTGATGTATAAATGATATATTAAGTAAATTTGTATAAAGGATTTTAATGTGGAGTGGATTTTAAATGTGGTTGGATGTTAGTATACATGTATGAAAATAGTTTTAAACTTTACAGGTTGGTTTGTTACATAAACAAACTCCACATGGCAAAAATTTTTAAACCGGAATTTTCTATGGATCGTACTTTCTTTAAGAAAAGTTTTTTAAAAGTTGTGATTTTGCATATTTAAACCCGCCGTTGCGCACAACATTCTTGACTAACCGGGTCCCTAAGGTGAAAATCTCGTAATGGGATTCGGGGCATCACAAATTGGTATCAGAAATATAGGTCAGATTTTCTTTGCGGGGTTCATGTGTAGTTACTTATTCTAGTGAGCGTTACGAGTGTATTTTGATTGATTCTCGTGTTGTTACGCATTAGGGATCGTGTAATCACGTATTATAGCCTTGCCTTTTGTTCATCGTACATCCAACTCCTTCAAGATATTTCATCTTAGCAATACGAGTGCTGCATTTCCTACTACCATGAATGTTGATGTTGGGATCGACTCCACTTTAGGAATAGTGGAGAAAGTCAGTAAGGCTGTTTAGACAGACAAATTCGAGAGCCTTTCTTTTGATATGTATACCTCTAGCGTGGACCGTGAGTCCTTGGTCCGTATATTTTCCATTAGTGAAGCATTCATGCATAGGGAGAGTTACCGTCCTTATAGAGCGACTAGAACTAAGCAGAATGTTAACGGCGGTGGTGAACCCGTTAGTCAAGTGTGACCACTGAGAGCTGATTGTGGGAACCGAGGAGGTTCCTCTGTTCATAGTCATTACTATAATTATTCTTTTAGATGAGAGGAGAACTGCTTAATCAAAGAACTATAGCAGAAGCATAGTGGGGCCAGTGAACTAGGTATTGGCGAGTTATCATGTGTGTGTGCCTCCGACTAGTGTTTGCTTTAAGAAGTCATATTCCCTTTCTTCTTCTTTATTTTACCTATGTTGATTGTTTTGATGAGTTTTTACATTGATGGGTTAATCTATGGTTCATGATGTTTCCCTTGAATCCTTTGTATTTCTTAAAAAATGTATTATTATACTCGGGATAAGTTTTACTAACTAGTTAGCAATGGGCGACTGCTGAGTTATATTATAGTCAGCCGCCTGATCAACATATAACTATCTTATAAATCTTTAGTTTAATGCCGTCAACTAGAGTTGAAATGTGGCACACTTCAGTCCCATTCATTTTATTTATTATATGTGTTTCTTTTTGATTTTGAGTGTGAACCTTACTCATTATTATTCTTGTAACTTTGGAGAAATATTTTAATTATGTACGTGTTGTTGTTGCCCAAGCATTGTTGTATGAGATGACCCATAGAAAGTTGGTATAGTTTACTTTGGCAAAACATCTTATAAAATTAAGACCATCATGGTGTCGTTTATTATTTCTGAATCTAGTAATTCTTAGTGCCTTTGGATTAACTTCCATGTTCAAACTTTAGAACTCGATTCGGTGTTCCATAGCTCATATAAAGCTCACAATTGTTGCTTGCGTTTGTGCTGTAATAAGTTTTGAATTATTGGTTATCCAAAAAGCTTTGGTAGTAGGTGTAGGGATGAGTGGGTATACCATGTCGGAGACTTTTGAAATTTGGCTTTGGATTTCCATATATGGGTACATCTGTTCTAGTGAAATAATGATAAAGTGTTCTAGCCATGTGCTCTACACCTCCTTATTGTTCTTTTGAGGTGCATAGTCATAACGAAATCACTCATCTTGTTATTGATCTTGGGATTGGGGTTATATCTTATATATAACCATAGTTACTCTCCTAAGCAAGGAAGAACGGATGTGATTTTTTAATTATGTGTGTTTCTTGTTCCGTACCTACCTCTATCTGAATTTCGAGGATGAAAATTCTTATGAAAGGGAGATTGTAACACCCCGTGTCCAAATTTTCACGTTAATCCATCTCCAAAGCCCAGTTAAGGCTTAAGCTCCGTTGGTGAATGAACTTTTGGTTCTATATTTTGCTTTTATATTTTAAAAAGCAGAAGGTCAACTTTTTTAAAGAAGAAGAAACAAATTAAAGAAAATGTTACAAGGATTAATTAGATCAAATATCTCAATCATACAAAAATATGCCTAAATGTGTATTACTACCGTATATATTTTTTTGGACTTAAATCCTCTCCATTATTCCTTCAATCCAAGTTTGACCAAGAAGGTCTAGTTCAAGATTTGAATAAATGCGTTTTTTTTCATGAAACTTGGTGCAGATGATCTTTGAAATGAGTAGATCAAATTCACAAAATTTCACCAAAAAATTCAAACCAGAAGTAGGTGAAATGGTTATCTAAAATTTTATGCTCCTCCTCTCCCAGAACATTTTCTTTCTGAACATTACTTCTCCCTCAAAACTATCTCCATTCATTTCCTCTTCACCTCAACTTCTTATCCTTTCTAAATGTTAATTCTCTTCCCTTTTTACATCTCTTCGTCATCTTCTCTCTCCTCTCTGGCATTTCAAGGTGGCACTTTTGCGCTTCCTCGCAGGGGAGTAGATGGCTTATCTCCATTCCAAGTTTAAGATATATTTATTATTCCCTCTTGCCCCCTCATTTCTTAAAAAAGTTTCTCTTATTGTAGTAATTTTGGTTGTATATAAGAAGGACTCCTAATCACACATCTTCACATTACATTACAGTGTGTTTTTTAGGTTTCCAATCGCCCATTGTCTTTCTTTAGTGATTCAAAACCATCTCATTAATCATTCTTTCACCGTTTAATTTCCTTCTTCATGCCAAGTTTTTCCGTATGATATAACCTATTATCTGTTGTAACATGGAATTCATAGAGGAATTTAAAAATCGATTAATTGTATAATGTCGAACTCGATCAACTTCTAGGGCTAGAAATTAAGAGAATTTTGGTCTCTCCAATTCGATTATGGAATTTTTATATTAATTAGTAATTATGAAAATTTTCTATATTGTGTTGGTACTCGTTCCTATAGACAAGGAACTATGGATTTTTTTTTGCAGCCAATACCCAATCCATTATTAATCAAAGCTATTGTTCCCAAAATTATTTTTCATTTTTCATATGTTTTAATTGTATTTGCAACATTATTGCTAGAAATGTTTTGGTCAAAGCATTATTATATATGTACCTATATATCATATTTTCGTGAAATGTAATGTAATGTAACTTTTGATGAAATCCAATATAATATTTGTTTTGTTTCATGTTATAATGGAATGAAATACAAGATTTATGTATTTAAATGTGTCTAATTATGTAATGTGGCATCAATAATGTTAAACACACCCAACAACGCAATTAACAAAAATTGAGCAACCAATGAAAAATGGCATCAAACAAAATAATCTAAAGTTGACCATTCAAACACATAAGTGGCTCTGCTTTTACCACATATTACATCCCCATTTTCAATAAGATTCAAGTGAGTAAACAATCCAAAATATACCCCCTTACAAAAAGAAATCATATGTTTTATATTTCTGAATTGGTTGAAGTTGATTGACTTCATGGCTGACTATATTGTGTTTGGGATTGGTGGCTTTGATTCATTTTCGCCTAATGTTAAAACCGCGCTTTCGACGTAGAGTCCTCGTGGGTGGCGTTTCCTCCAGTATCCTATTATTATAGAGAAATGGTGACAGTTTGTAAAGAAAATCAGAAACACCAGTTTTTTTACCAAACAAACAAAAGTGCATATTGAAGAGGAACATTTGTGGATTAAAGGACCTATTAAAAAAATTTGTGCGAACCCAATTTATTTGAAGGTTCCGGATTAAGTTACAGAATAAAGCACCAATTTGCCCTTTTGGTCTCTAAGTAGGTTATGCATTGTGAGAATCCGCAAATACGACCCCCGGGTCTCGCTCCCGTCCTTGGGCGTCTGAAACATCAGAAGTGATTCCGTTGTTCCATTTGCTTCTTTGTGTTTATAATTCATATCGGGTGTCCCTCTATCCTATTTCTAGATGCAAGAGGGTTCGTTCAGAGTCGCCAGTACATTTTACGAGAAAACGGACAAAAAGGGTTGTGTAAGGGGAAAGGCTACAGATAAGCCTTTTTTTTACACGTTTGTCTACAAAACCAGGATTCTATAGGGTTCGGGAACTATATTACAGTTTGGGAAGGTGTTAAGCACCCATTCCACCCTTTTGGTCTCTAGTGGTCTTTATATGTTTATTCTATGTTGAAAAACTTGGATGCTTTTACTGATATTCTACTGCTTTCAAATGAAAACCCTAATTTCTGAGAAAAACGAGAAAGGGATAAAAACCAATGTGTTCCGAGATCCGATGTTTTATTGAAAAGATGTAAATACAAATGACAAAGCCTTTTATTTTGAAAGAGTGTCCTGTATTATTTCCTCAGATAATGACGGTGTGAGAATCGGCAAATGCGACCCCTGGGTCTCGTCCCCGCTCGTTGCTCGTCTGAAACGTCGGAAAGGATCCCGTCGTTCCATTTGCTTGGAGTTTGTTTTGATAATTCATATTGGGTGCCCCTCTATCCTATTTCTAGATGCAAGAGGGTTCGTTCAGAGTCGGCAGTACATTTTACGAGAAAACGGACAAAAAGGGTTGTGTAAGGGGAAAGGCTACAGATAAGCCTTTTTTTACACGTTTGTCTACAAAACAAGGATTCTATAGGGTTCGGGAACTATATTACAGTTTGGGAATGTGTTAAGCACCTATTCCGCCCTTTTGGTCTCTAGTGGTCTTTATATGTTTATTCTATGTTGAAAAACTTGGATGCTTTTACTGATAGTCTATTACTTTTTGAATAAAAACCCTAATTTTTATGGAAAGCGGGAAAGGGATAAAAACCTTTGTGTTCCGAGATCCGATGTTTTTATTATTGAAAGATGTAAATAGAGAAGGCATGATATGTTGATTTTAATTCCTAGATAAGTCTCATCAGTCCAGGTTTTGAAAACAGAATTTTATCCGGATGATAACATACTTACTCTTCTGGTTTTGCAAATGGTTTTATCAGGGTCTTTTGTTTTGAAGACGGTAAACTATTTATAACTTGACAATAAGTTTATTCAAATAAAACGTGGACAAAACAATAGAAGCAAAACAAGTACATAGATAAACCTGATTTTCGGGCGCGTTAGGAATCTAACACAACCCTGCAGTGCCCCGTTAGAAAAAATGAGTTTTAAACAAGTCTACAATACAACTAATATACAGATATCTTATTTAAATTACTAGAAGAGACTTTATTTACCTTCCCGACGAGAATATTAATAAGAAAGAAAATATAATACGACAGAGATATCTCCGGCGATAATAATCTTCTCATTCTTCAAATATTTTTGAGAATTCAATTCCCGAGACCGGGCACGTCGAGTGTCGAGAATAGATTCGATCTCTTTAGAAATAAGACGATAATCGAGAATGCTTGTTGCTGATTTCCGCACTGTTTTGGCGATTTTTCTTGCTGTTTTTAGCTCTAATTTTGCTCTGATGTTGCTATCTAGAACCCATGGGGATGCTGGCCTATTTATAGTGACGAAAGGGCATATGTCGCGCGACATTTGGAAGTATGTCGCGCGACATATTGCTGTATGTCGCGCGACAATCTTGACTGTCGCGCGACATTCACTTTAATGATGATTCTGACTCACTGCTGAGTCAGAAAGTGGAGTGGTGGGGTGTTTGTCGCGCGACATGTCCCTGGAGGGGGTGAATGTCGCGCGACGTACTGCTTTAATGATGATTCTGACTCACTGCTGAGTCAGAAAGTGGAGTGGTGGGGTAATTATCGCGCGATATGTCCCTGGAAAAGGGATTGTCGCGTGACATACTGGACTGTCGCGCGACATTTCACTTTAAAACATGTTTGTTTTGGCCAACAAACTCTTTCTGGGCAGTTCCGGGTGTTCGGGTGAGTTCCGGACTCAAAAACAGTACTTTCGAAGGTCGTTAGGGTTCTTGCGGGGGTCACGGATCGGGGTGTCTACAGACGGGTTTCTCGTGTTTTGATTACTTTCGTAAAAGTTTGGATTTATATCGGGATTGATTTAATATAGAACTAGGACTCTTTGAGGAGAGTTTTATCAGACACATCGCAGTCTATAGAAAAGACAGGATATGTTGATTTTAGTTCCTAGATAAGTTTTATCAGTCCGGGTTTTGAAAACAGAATTTTATCCGGATGATAACGTACTTTTCTTCTGGTTTTGCAAATGGTTTTATCAGGGTCGTTTGTTTTGAAGACGGTAGGCTATTTGTAACTAGGCAATAAGTTTATTCAAATGAAGCATGGACAAAACAACAGAAATAAAACAAGTACACAGATAAACCTGATTTTTAAGCGCGTTAGGAATCTAGCACAACCATGTTGCCACTTCGCTTACTAGGACGGGGATATCTTATTTAATTACTAGAAGATACATTCGTTACCTTCCCGACGAGAATAATAATAAGAAAGAAAATATAATACGGCAGAGATATCTCCAACGATAATAATCTTCTCCTTCTTCAGATATTTCCGAGAATTCGATTCCCGAGACCGGACACGTCGAGTGTCGAGAATAGATTCGATCTCTTTAGAAATAAGACGATAATCGAAAATGATTGTTACTATTTTTTGCACTGCTTTGGCGATTTTTCTTGCTGTTTTCAGCTGTGATGTTGGTGTCTTTAATCCTTGGGGGGTGCTGGCCTATTTATAGTGGTGAAAAGGTGTATGTCGCGCGACATTTTGGTGTATGTCGCACGATATCTTGACTGTCGCACGACATTCTACTTTAATGATGATTCTGACTCCCTGATGAGTCAGAAAGTGGAGTGGTGGGGGCGTTTGTCCCGCGACATGTCCCTATATGGGGTGATTGTCGCGCGACATACAGCTTTTAGCCGCAAGCCCAACTGCACAGTCGCCTCTAGCCGCAAGCCCGAGCCGCACGCCCTAGCCGCACAGTCGCCTCCTAGCCGCACAGTCGCCCCCTAGCCGCATACCCTAACCGCACGGTCGGCTCCCAACCGTACGGTTGGCACCTAGACGCACGCCCCTTAGCCGCACGGTTGGCTCCCAACCGTACGGCTGGCACCTAACCGCACACCCTAGTCGCACGCCCTAGCCGCACCCCCTGCGGCTACCCCCTGCGGTTAGTCTCCTTTGGAGCGTTTTTGGCGGATTTTTGCTATAAATAGGACCCTTGGGATCCCATTTGAAGGCATCAACACTCAATAGTGTTTCTAGTAAGTGGAGATTTTGTCAAAATTACTAAAGAGTCATTTTTAGAGAATTTCTGTGAGAGAAAGTTTTAGAGAGAGAATCTTAGAGAGAGAAAGCTCTAGAGAGAGAAAGGAGCAAACAAGCAGATTTTCTTCTTCAAGCGCATCAGGTACGCTTTTCTACAACTTTTCTAATTTCAATACTGTATTTTAATATCTGTTTTAATATAGAAAATTAGATAACTTGCAAAGAAGTTCATTGTTTTCAAAATAAATCCTTTCTAAATTTTACAAGAAATCTAAAATCCGTTTTGACACGTTTTCAAAACAAAATAAAAATACCAAAACAGTTTCCAAACAAGTGGAACTACGAGACTCTGATTTCATTCTACGAATGAATACGTAGGAGCTCGCAAAGCTCGAGTCTGATTTCAAAATACTATTTCAAACTAAATTTATCCAGAAAGGACTATTGTAGAAATTATCCAAACTACTTGCAAGATATCTAAAATAGGAATTGAATACATGATCCATTAAGAGACCGAAAGGGCGAATTGGGTGCCTAACACCTTCCCAATTCGTAACGTAGTTCCCGAACCCTAGCAAAGTAAATTTTTAATGAATCTCTGGTTTTAAACGTATGAACGATAATTCGTTTTGAATTATATTTCGTACGATCTTTTGTTTGTTTTCTCGTAAAACAAACTGGCGACTCTACAAAACACACGTTTCCCTTTAAAATTAAAACCATAAAAAACCGAGAACGGAGGATGCCATCTCTCGGGGGTATGGGTCCGGTTTCTCACAAAATATAACTTTTGTCACTTGTGCTTACATCTTTCAAAACAAAACATCGGATCTCGGAATACAAAGGTTTTTATCCCTTTCCTGTTTCCCCTAAAATTAGGGTTTTTATTCGAAAAGTAGTAGACTGTTAGTAAAAGCATCCAAGTTCTTCAACATAAAATAAACATATAAAGTCCATTAGAGACCGAAAGGGCGGAATGGGTGCTTAACACCTTCCCAATCCGTAACATAATTTTCGAACCTTATAGAATCCTGGTTTCGTAGACAAATGTGTAAAGAAAGGCTTATCTGTAGCCTTTTCCCTTACACAACCCCTTTTTGTCTGTTTTCTCGTAAAACGTACTGGCGACTCTAAATGAACCCTCTTACACTTAGAAACAGGATAGAGGGACACCCGATATGAATTATCAAAACAACTCCAAGCAAATGGAACGACGGGATCCTTTCCGACATTTCAGACGCCCAACGAACGGGGATGAGACCCGGGGGTCGCATTTGCGGATTCTCACAGTGGCCACTCTGCTGGGGACCCATAGAAAACTAGGCTCTTATATTTGGACTCTTGTTTATCTGTTGAATATTAGTCTTTACTGCTTTTCCTACTTGTATCATTTGATTGAGAAGAAACTTTTTTCTAAAAATAAAAGTTTTCAAAATACGTAATAAAGATAATGATATTTCCAAACCCGACCTTTCAAACTTTGCATACACTTTCACAAATCATGCATTGGTTCTACTAGTGTGAATTTACCCCGAACCCTCGGAAGTATTATAAGTGAGTAGGGAGTTGGCTTGCTTGGGCCAACATAAACCGAAAGCATTTACTTCCACTCTCCTTGGCCAGGTACGCCCCCGAGGTATATCGAGTGACGAGAACACTCACGTACCCGGGAAGTATATCAAAAGATTCTTGCACGTACCCGCCCCTGGGGTATATAGCGAGGTCTTGCCAAATATGAGGGAGCCTTTCAGCCTTCACCTTGCATTACACCTGCGTTGCATATAAGATTGAGTCAGCTAAAACACTTGTCAAATAGCCATAGGGGATGTACCACCTTACGGCTTACTTTACACCACTTTTTGAAACCCGAGTCCATTCTCGGCAAATTTCTTTTTAGTGTTTCTTTAGGCGAAAATCGAGTCATGTCATACTCTTCCTTCATCTTCGCCCCGTGGTTCCGTCTACAGCCGTAATACGACGACAGTCTGGAAGGTTGGGCTGGTCGAGATCATACCGGGAGATTAGTAAGACCAAGCACACCTGAAATGGTCGATGGACCCGAGAACCAAGAGACAAGTCAGGGCCTAGCCGAGGCATCTGCACCACAGCCAGATTTAGCCAAAATGTATCGTTTACTGAGGACCGTCAGCATAAGTCTAGCAAACCTCACGAATGAGCAACAGAGTACCCTATTTCAGGTAGAAGAGTTGTCAGCCGGGCGGGTCGCACCACCGGGGTTTGAACGACTACCACCGAATCGAGATCAAGGGCAGTCATCGCAAGTACTTCCCCCAGTTCAAGGAACCAATCCACCTTAAACGAGTCCTGTCATCACCGGTCCCGTTCAGACCGACCCCAATAATCATAATCAATGGGCCCCGGATTCAGGCCCTACCTATCAGCAACCAGAGCCACCGATCGTCTGGCCACAACCCCAACCTAGCATTGATCCTCAATACTAGCCATGGCCACAAGTTCCCGCAAGGCCTATTCCACCTCCGGCCCCAGTAGCCCCTCCTAATGAATACCCAGACATCAATCGACTTCGGACAATATATGCAGAATCGGTTATAGCTCGGGAACAGCCCGACGAGGTGTCTAGAGAAAGCGAAGAAATAAAGAAACTGAAAGAGCAGATGAAGGTTCTGCAAAGAGGGTTCTCCTTGATAAAAGGAGCAGATGAGATTACTGATATGAATGCCTTCTCCCTCTACCCAGAAGCAAGATTACCTCATGGATTCAAGCTCCCTTCCATCACTACATTCACAGGAACCACACCCCCTAAAACCCATCTTCAATCCTACATCAGATCCGTGCAACTATCGGGCTGTAGAGAGCCAGAGTTGGCTCAGGCTTTTCACATGACTCTCACGGGGGCCGCCCTGAGATGGTTTTTCGATCTGGAAAGACACCACACGAAGACTTGGGGAGACATTGCCAAGGAATTCATGAACAAATACGGGTCCAACGAAGATTTGGAAATTACCTGCAAACACCTGGAAATGACAAAGCAAGGAGAGAAGGAAGGCTTCAGCGATTTCATCACACGTTGGAGAGAGATGGCTTCCCAAATGTCCAAACGGCCAGATGAAGAAGAACAATTGGAGATCATACAAAGAAATTTTACTCCAGTTGTATTAAGTTGTATGCGAAAGCACGTATTCCCACATTTCAGGGCCCTGTTAAGTATGGGGTCACAAGTAGAAGAAGAGTTGGCTAAGAAAGCCGAGAGTGATACTAAGAAGGCCTCACACACAGGGAGAAAATGGCCACTCCAACCGTTAACCAAATAGGCTCATACCCATATCAACAAAGTTCCTTTCAGCAACCCCCACAACCACCTCCGATGAATTGGCCCACACAAGGAGAATCCTCGAATACCGAAATAAGGAGAAAGAGGAACTTTTGTACCCTTCCCACTACCCTAGTCAAGAGCTTTGAACTACTCTGAAAAGCCGGACTAATCACTCCACTCAACCCACGTCCTCCACCAAGTCCTATTCCCGGTACTTGGAGAATGAATGAGAACTGTGCATACCATCAATGAGCAGGCCATGACACGGAACGCTGCTTGGCTCTCCGTCACCGTATTCAGGACCTCATTGAAGCCGAAACCATTCCTACACCTAGCGGGCCCAATGTTACCAACAACCCCCTTCCCAACCATGCTCTACCTACGGGAATTAATGCCTTGACCACTGATGAAGAAGGCTTTGATCCCATAGGACTTATCCGAGATGACCCAGCCTACAAAGCACTAGTTGTGCTACCAGCAAAGGCTCAATTGGCCCCAGGCCTCAATCCAATACTCGACCAATGGATGACTAAAATGAACTTCCTACCCGGGCAGGGTCTAGGAAAGGCCAACCAAGGGATTTCACAACCACTCGCAATCAAGACCAATCCGGGAAAAGCTAGGATAGAATGGACCCAGGAAAAGAAGAAACCGCCATGGAAGCCTCAGGGCTTTCCCAATGAGACAATCTGTACGATAGAAACCTCCCCCAAAGCCTTCAGTTGGTCTACAGAGCCAGAGTCATCAGAAACCACTGAGGGATCAGACCTAGCATCCCTTTGGATACAGCAAATCACCCGATCAGGAAGGGTATATCAGCCACCACTAATGGATGTCGAGAAATCACCACCTCCTAAAGAAACAGGAGAAGATCGAGTACTGGAAGAGCTGAAGAAAACTCAAGCACATATCACCATTTGGGGCCTTTTGGTTGCCTCCAAACCCCACAGGACCACTTTCATCAAGCTCCTAGATGAGGCTGTCATATCGCCAGACTCTACACCCGAACAACTGTCGAACATGATCGAGTCACTTACAGTCCAGAGAAGTCTGTCATTTTTAGATGAAGACTTATCTCCCTTGGGGAGGAAACACAGTCTGGCCCTCCATATTATTGTCAGAACCCGAGGAAAAATCCTGCCGCAAGTCCTCATCGACAACGGATCGACTATAAACGTTTGTCCCCTGAAAACCGCCAAATGTCTGGGTATCTTAGACTCAGAGCTTTCTCCGTCAACAGTGACCGTTAGAGCCTATGACAACACTAGGCGAGCCGTCTTAGGGTCTCTGAAGCTTGATCTCATGGTTGATCCCGAAAACTTTCCGGCCAAGTTCCAAATTATAGACATTCCTTCTAGTTTCAACCTACTGTTGGGAAGAGCATGGCCACACGACTTAGGAGCACTCCCCTCCTCCTTAAACTAGAAGATCAAGATACCATTCGAAGGGAATGTAATTACCATCCAAGGAGATCCTGAAACGACCTTGGCAAATTTGGAGTTACCTGTATTGGGCATCGGGAGTCAAAGCATATAGTTGGGGGGCTTTTCTTACGAACCTCAAGTACAAGTTCTCACTACCCAGAGAATCGAATACCTGCCCCCCGATAATATCCCCGGTCTCAGCACCAAGGTCACAAATATGCTGAAAAAGATGAAATACTTACCAGTAGCCAGCCTGGGAATGGGACAGCAGGGATTACTTCAAGCTCTGGAACCGGTAACGAGGTACGAAAGGGAAGGTTTGGGGTACCAACACACCGAAGACGATAACCAAGAGAAACGGAACCGAGGGCATCAATATCCGAGTTTTAGCTCTCTAAATGAGTTTTTCGTCAAAGAAGGAGAGGACTTCCCCTTTGTGGTTTTTAAGAGCCTTGGAAAAACAGCGACAGAGATAACCTTCCGGGATGGGAAATCTTCTATGAAGAGGACCTTTATCTCAAAGAAATTGTTATACACAACTTCTCTACCAAGTTAAAGATTGAACCAAGAGAGGAAAGTGAAGACAAGGAAGATGAAGAAATGATCGGAGATCTCTTCGACGTCATGGCTCTAGAGGATAATGAGTCAAGAGATGACCCTGTACACTTAATACACGCTAACCCAGACTATCAGGAAAAGGGGGGAAAGAGTGAAATTGTAAGGGTGAGAGATAAGAGCGAGGGTAGGACTAAAGAAAAGTCTCTCCTATATTTACTTTTCAAACTTGTACCTGTGAGCACTATCATTAATGAGGAAGACTCCATTTTGCGTTATCCTATTAGTTCCAATTCTTTAATTGCTTATATGGAACTAGAAAGACTAAATGAACACCCTGAACGGGAGGAACAGCGCATACGAAGCGAGGAGGGAGATACCCTTATGATTAATCTGGGGACGGAGAAAGAAAAGAAAGAAGTTCGTATTGGGGCAAGTCTAAGCAAAGCGGAAAGAGAGGAATTCACACAAACTCTGAATGAGTACGTGGATGTCTTCGCCTGGTCATATGCTGACATGCCAGGTTTGAACAGTCAGATAGTCATGCACGAGATACATACCAAGCCAGAGTTCAGGCCCGTCAAGCAGAAGTTGACAAAACCTATGCCAGAATGGTCCCTGAAAGTGAAAGAAGATGTGATGAAACAATTGAATGTGGGTTTTTTAGGAGTTATCGAGTATCCCTCGTGGCTAGCCAACATTGTGCCTGTTCCAAAGGCAAATGGGAAAGTCCGCATGTGTGTGGATTACCGGGATCTTAATAAAGCTTGCCTAAAAGATGATTTTCCATTACCAACATTGATCTTATAGTGGATAATACCGCCAATCATGCCTTAAAGTCATTTGTGGACGGTTTTGCCGGATATAATCAGATCAAGATGCACCCAGACCACCAAGAGAAAATGACATTTATCATTCCATAGGGAACGTACTGCTACACAGTCATGCTATTCGGGCTAAAAAACGCCGGGGCAATGTATCAGAGGGCAGCTACCGCTATCTTCCACGACACAATTCACAAAGAGGTAGAAGTGTATGTGGACGAGCTCGTCTAGTCCGAAACGAAAAAGATGATCGGCAGGACTCCAGAAGTACAGAGCGCCAAGCAAAAAGGAAAAATCTACAGGACGATGGCGCCAGCTCGCTAAAGGACTGAATACACCAAAGTTCAAGCCATTCTCAGAAGATATCAGAGCATCTCGGGTTTCAACATAAGAAAAATCTGAATTTGTGAGATAAGAAGACATTGTGAGAAAGGTGTGAGGATGAAGGAAGGAGGATGGGTGTATTTATAGCAAAAAAGAGGGCTCATATACCTGTTTGTCACGCGACAAACCCATATGCAGGAGGGATTGTCGCGCGACAAACTCACTTGGTGTGCCCTGTTTTGAGTTTTTCTTACACACAAGAGTCAGTTTTGCCAAAAGATCCACTTTTATGCATTTGTGCTCACTTTGTTCTTTTGCAGATACCTTAAGTAGCATCCCATCACGAAGGTATGATTCTTACTTTATCGGTCCCCATAAATTATTTTTCATCATTAGATAAATAAATGCGTAACATCAGACACAAATGAAGATTTTTTCATAAAACTAATAAAAGAACAGTTTTTTACAAAAACCCTGTCTAAAAGTCTAAAGAATAAAAACTACATATTTGTTAGGACTAACTAAATACAGGAAGGAAAGCTAATCTAATCGGGAGCGTTTGGACACACTCCCACTATCACCCGAACCCTCCTCGGGAGTAGGGTCGACCTCCGGGACACCCTGAGTAGAAGGAGCTGCTGCCTGAGAAGGCCCCGTCGACCGGACTGGTGCCGTGGGGCGAATCACCGAAGACTGAGATCGCCTAGAGGTCTGACTACTGCTCCTCCGAGACTCCGTCCGAGCACGAGAGGAAGACAGAGGATCATCTGCCCGCAAGGAGATATCAATCGCCCTCTAGTAATCACGCATGTATGTCATGGGGTCTCGACCAACAAACTGGAGCAGGTTTCGGCTGTAGAGGTACTGGGAATGCCAAGCTCTCAGGTCCGCCACACGCACGTTCACTCTCTGAAAAGGAAATAAAGAGGAATCAACACTGTTAAAATAAATAAGTATGGATATGAAGAGATATGGATGGAAGAAAAGCACATACCTCATCATCAGGACGGCGACCCAAGTAGTCGAACGTATCCTCCAGAATAGGATACTCGGGCACTGAATACCGATGTAGACCGGCATCGACATAGGAGATGTCTCGAGGGAGTATCGACAGATCTACCAGATGAATGGATGAACCCATCGGCATGGCAGCAGAAGTAGACCAACCCTCCTCACAAATAGGGAACAAAAGAGGACGCGAAGATGAGCCACCAACACCTGTGGATCTGACCGGAGGAGCCATGGCAACAAACGAAAGAGGAGTCAGTGTGGCGAAAGTACGAACACCAGGAGGGTCCACAACAGCCGTCTCCCTCAGAGGTGGGACCCCACTAGAAGTAGCAGCAGCAGTAGAAGGAGTCCGCCCAAAGTGCTCGTAATCAAATCCAAAGTCTGCAAGCTCCCAGGACCGCTCAGAGAAATCACCTCTCTCTCTCGGCATGCTGCCCCTCTGTCGGTACGGTCTGAGGCAGCTGCTCTGGAATCTCCGCCGTCTCACCTCCCTCAGCACCCGCGGGCCTATCATCACCACCCTCGGGTCTATCACCACCTCCCTCAGCACCGGCAGGAACGTCCCTCTCTCCATCAGGGCCATCATCGTCGGAATCCAAAATGTTGTCCCTCTGGTCAGGGACGGGTGGTAAATAACCTGGGACCGTCCTGGATAAATGAGTCTGTCCTCGTATGTAGTTGGGATCACCTCCCAACGCCCGGTACCTCTCGTAGAAGACCCTTCCCCGAGTCCTGTTCGGCTCCCTTATCAGATAGTGGGCAGCAAAAATGGCATAATCCCCCTCCTCAGTGAACCTCTGAAAGCCGAGCCTGCCTACAAGGGCTTGCACCGTCACCGAGTCAATCTCTCCCGTCTGCCTCATCAGAATTGGCGGGAATAAAGGAACCCGAGGCCACTGGGCAGGTGAATGTTGGCGAATAACTCTCTCGCCCAAATAAAAATGAAGGCCGTACTCGTCTCTGATAAGCCGCCTAGTCCTTGAAGCAGCCAAAGCACGGCCATATCCAAAATGGAGGTCCAGATCACCCCAAGGGGCCCACTCAATCTGAAAAAGAGAATAAGATTTTATTTTCAGTAATTCATATTCTACTTTACTATTTATTGAAAAAATACTAAGATATTTACCTGCTCCTCCAACAGGTCATGGAAGGCAGCAGCTCCGGTCTCTCGAATCCGGTATAAATAGGGTGCCCTATAGTTCCCTGCGATAAATCGGCGGAGAAGGGGAAACTGATCCTCGTTCTCAACGAGGTGATCCACCTGGGCCAGGCCCAGACGTGTATATGCCACGAACCAACTCTGAAAAAGAAATATAAAGGATCTCAGCAATTATTAAACAGGTAATGTATAAAGGACTCAAGTAAAGATAAAGGGACAAAAAGATGTACCTCCCACATTAATGAGAAGCCCTTGAGGTTCAGGGCTAAATGGCGAGAAACCTGGTCCATGGCATCATATAGGACGGCAAGAATGAATCCTCCCCAGTCATAGTCAAAGATGATGCTGAAGTCCCACAGATAGGGCAGCCACCAAAGATGGGCCGTGTCCCCCCCACGGGCCTCGAACAGATCATGGAGCGTCAGCGAAAGAAGAACGCAGGCATACTGACGCGCCTCCTGACGGGTCATAGGAACCCCTAAAGCAACTAGCCAAGCTCTCTCTATGGCTAGCCGTGTAACCAAGACACCCCGAGGAATCGTATCACCAGAACTCCGTCGCTCCGGGAACCATCCAAGTGCGCTAACAATGCCCTCTGCCATCAGACGCAAAGGGAGATCGATCTAAATGGGAACCCCCTGAAGGAATCCTGGTCAAAGCAAAAATATCGAGGGGGCTCATTGTCATCTCACCCCAGCTCCAATGGAAGGTATGAGTAGTATCCCACCGATGGCAAGCCAGTGCCAACACCAAAACTGCCGCCCTAGAAAATCGCTCCGGGAGGGCGTCAAAGAGAGAGCCAAAAGGAGTCGCGAGAATCAACTCCTGGACAAGGGCCAGTGCCCGTCGCCACTCCAGGGATATAGTGTTGGGATAACCCCAACCACGGCCAATACACAGGCACAACTCCTCTCCAGAGGCAATCCATTCACATAAGCCCTTTGTACAAGCAAAACATCAATCACAAGTCCTTTCTACAGGCACAAGACCTCTCCGGAGGCAAACCATTCATATAAGCCCTTTCTACAGGCAAACCGGTCATGAAGTCCTTTCCACAGGCACAAGCCCTCTCCGGAGGCAATCCATTCACATAATCCCTTTCTACAGGTAAAACATCACCCACAAGTCCTTTCTATAGGCACAAGCCCTCTCCGGAGCCAAACCATTCACATAAGCCCTTTCTACAGGCAAACCGGTCATCAAGTCCTTTCCATAGACACAAGCCCTCTCTGGAGCCAATCCATTCACATAAGCCCTTTATACAGGCAAAACATCACCCACAAGTCCTTTCTACAGGCACAAGCCCTCTCCGGAGGCAAACCATTCACATAAGCCCTTTCTACAGGCAAACCGGTCATCAAGTCCTTTCCACAGGCACAAGCCCTCTCCGGAGGCAATCCATTCACATAAGCCCTTTGTACAGGCAAAAGATCATCCACAAGTCCTTTCTACAGGCACAAGCCCTCTCCAGAGGTAAACCATTCACATAAGCCCTTTCTACAGGCAAACCGGTCATCAAGTCCTTTCCACAGGCACAAGCCCTCTCCGGAGGCAATTTTTATTCTTTTTCTTTTTCTTTCTTTTACAGATCAAAAGCCCTCACGAAGAGGCACAGAGGCACAATGGTAGTCTTTCCATCTAAGACTAGTGAAACAAGTAAAAGCCCTCAAAAGAGGCAGTGAGGTAATAAAAGCCCTCTCCGGAGGCATGTACGAACGCCTTTTTATACACACACTTCTTTAGAGTTCTTGTGGGAGCCATCGATCAGGGTCTCTTCCAGTCGCCTCAAATCCTTGCAAGAAGAATTTTTGTGTGCCTGCATCATTTTCTATTTTTTGATGCCCTTATTCCTCCTTAATTGCTTGAAAGCTTTTTGATGCAACTTATTTTCTTTTTCTATTTTTTTTCTTTTCTTTTTTCTTTTCTTTTTGCAAGGTCAGCGGCCTTCCTCACCTAAGACGTAGCCCTGGGCTTTTTAGCCTAGCTGTCACTCTTGGTGTGGCTCTCGCTGCCATCTTTTTTCCTTTTCTATTTTTACAATATTCTTTTCTTTTGTCACTGTGGGATTTATCCTCTTTTCTACTCTTTCAATTTTTTCTTGTACCCACTTTGTTCCTTCTCACTTTGTTAGATTTTTTAACCATCATCGTCCTTGCGATTCAAGAATGTTTACTTTAGGAAGTTCGCTTTTTGATATTGTCGTGCTGTGTTTGTGACTTCCGATCTGAGAACTTTTGAAAGCGTATCTTGAAAACTTCTTAGAAGAGAAGAAGCTAGGCCAAAAGCCCTTTTAGGGGGTTTGTTCCCCGCGTGTCAATTATAAGATTCCAATATTTCTCTCCTTAACTTTCTCATATATCTCTTTAGAGGGGGCTTTTTTGGTTTGTGGAGATGGCCTGGGATTTTTCATAGAGAAGGCTTTGGTATGTGACTGTAGAAAGGGATTGGCTTGTGGAACGGGCTTTGACTCGTGTTTGTAGAAAGGGCTTGAATTTGCTTGTAAAAAGGTCTTGGATTGGTGCCTATAGAAAGGGCTTGGGATTTGATTTGTCTTTTTGGGAGGATTTATGATGTGATTTACCTCTCTGGGAGAAAATGTGAAGTGATTGGCCTCTCTGAGAGACTTTGTGAACTGATTTACCTCTCTGGGAGAAAATGCGAAGTGATTCACCTCTCTGGGAGGCTTTGTGAAATGATTTACCTCTCTGGGAGTGATTTGCCTCTTTGGGAGACTTTGTGAAATGATTTACCTCTCTGGGAGGAATCCGCCTCTCTAGGAGACTTTGTGAAATGATTTACCTCTCTGGGAGTGATTCCGCCTCTCTAGGAGACTTTATGAAATGATTTACCTCTCTGGGAGACTTTGTGAAATGATTACCTCTCTGAGAGTGATTCGCCTCTTTGGGAGAAAATGTGAAGTGATTCGCCTTTCTGGGAGAAAATGTGAAGTGATTCGCCTCTCTGGGAGGACATGCGATCTTATCATGACGATCTGGTCGGTGATGGTGGTGTGACTAATCATCGAGGTATATACCAGGATGCAGTGGTGAAGCCTGTCTGGTAGGCCATGGAGCTTAGTGCCTATGTATTCTTGGACTAATGCGTGGTACACTTATGCAAGTGTTCATCTGTATGCATGCAAATGCTTATGCCATGCTTCCCTAAATTTCGAGTATTTGTATACTTCTTAAATCATCTCACCATCATTTTTTAAAAACTAGGTTTTGAAGAAGTTGTGAATCTTAAGTTGCCTGATTTATGAAGTATGTTACACTACTTGAAATTATCTAAGTGCAGATGCATGCATGCAAGACTGACTACTTTCCGAGAATATAGCAACACTAAAAAGGCAAATATTGATTATTGGTCACAAGAGAAATGTCGTGTTTCCGTCTTGGGATTCTGATGATCTTGCGTCATGCTTCTATCTTGACACGTTTCTCTCTGCTTCTTGATTCTTGGGCCTATCAAAATCCATTCGAGTTACTGCTTTTGTTCATACTTACAGTCTCAGGAGGATTACCAATGTTCTTTAGAGGTACAATTTCTGATTCTGCTGATAAGACGACCATAGGGTTGTGATGGTGTGGGATAAGCCATCCTCAGTGCAAATGATAAATGGAGAGGGTAGTCTTAGGGGAGCTGTTCAGGTCTTCTTGTCAATACCCTCAGTAGACGTACCCTCGGCACCTTCATTATATAGGAACGATGATGGTGAGGCTAGTCTTCGGGGAGCTGTTCTAGTCTTCTTGTCAAAACCCTCAGTGCATATACCCTCTGCACCCTCAGTGAATGATGATGGTGAGGCTATTCGGGTCTTCTTGTCGATATCCTCAGTAGATGTACCCTCGGCACCCTCAATATGTATGAACGATGATGATGAGGCTAGCTTTCAGGGAGTTGTTCAGGTCTTCTTGTCGACACCCTCAGTGCATATATCCTCTGCATCCTCAATGTATGTGAACGATGATGGTAAGGCTAGTCTTCGGGGAGTTGTTATGATCTACATCAAGGATGGCTTGAGGATTATGGTTTTGAAGGGGTTGGTTATGTTTAGGGTTCAACCAGGCGGTTTCGGGATCTTGCGCCAGTGGTACAATGATGTTGACAAGGGCACAGGAAGTGGGTGGTTGATGTTGATATGAACTAGGAAGCGAATGTTAAGTGGAGCTACAGGGTCTCGAGTTTGGTTGCCTTCCGTTGGGTTTGGATTTAGATTGAATTGGTTTGGTTCAGAAGGAGTTCTGACAGTGATTAGGGCTCAAGATAGGCTTGGGTGGCCACTTGGTGATCCTTTATGATGGCTACAAACTGGGTCAGATCATGGATTAGATGATATAGATGTTTAACGGTTAAAGTACCACCCTCAGCTTGCGGGAGAACGGGATCAGGCCGCGGATCTGCTGCATGAAAAGCTTCACCATGATTACCCTCAGTATTGTCCTCGGTTTAATGAAGTAGTAGCTCGGTGTTGCAATGAGGAAGCGTGATCGGTGGTAAATCTGATCTCGTGAGTCGTCTAGTTCGAATCTCTAAAAGCCTAGCCAACTAGTGCTAGCAGTAGATAATCGAAGTGTGGTGAAGAATGGGGAGAAATAAGTCGAGAATTTGACCGAAAAATTAATATTTTGCCATGGGTTGCATAATTCTCGAAAAACTATGACTCGACAGAAAAATAAAATTGAAAACCACTTTTTGGTGACAAGGCAAAAACAGACCGACAGCAACAACTTGAGAGCCCCATGGATAGGTTTAGGGTAGGAATATGAATTCCCGGAGTGCCCTTATAACCTTCCGATTTTAAAAATTCATTTTTGAAAAATTCATTTTGGAAAATGACTCGATTTTTTGAAAGAATATTTTGAAAGTATATATTTTTTTTAAATCGGGAAGTTCTCTCCTCTTAGAGTTTCTTTTCGTGGAAATAGTGAATAGAAAATTCTCACTAACGAGTTTTAGTGAGGGATTTCTACTGACGGGGTTGGGCAGCCTCCGGCCGTACTTGCCCAACCAAGAGTTGGTATGTATGACAAGGCCCTTTGTTCACTAATCTCACGACCGACGGTCAAGAAAACATGCAGAAATTCATGTGTGCTAGGCTGACACATCCTATATGCAAGCTTGGTTAAAAGGGGTAAGGTTTAAGGCTCCCTCCTATTTGGCTAGGTCTTGCTATATACCCCAAGGGTGAGTACGTGCAAGGACCTTTTGATATGCATTCTGGGTACGTGAGTGTTCTCGTCACTCGATATACTTTAGTTTGGTACTTGGCCAAGGAGAGTGATCCCATGCGCTTTTGGCTAGTGTAGACCCGCAAGTCCACAGCCTAGTCACGACTTTGGTCCCGAGGTTGATAGGGTAAATTAACACTCGCGATAATGCATGACGATAGTGGGTGCATGCAAAATAACAATTATGGGGATACATTATGATGTACGCTTTAGGATTTGTTCGAGTACTTTCAATTTTTATTTATGAAAAGATTTTCCTCAAATAATTATTACAAACAAAAAGGGAGCCAAGGTATCCACCTAAATCGCATCTATGTTATCCTATAACTAAGGCCGAAAAAGAAAGCATGGAAACATAAACAATTATATACGCATATTCTACTCTTGTTTAGAGTCTAATCCTCTTAAAAATCCCCAGCAGAGTCGCCACTATGAGAACCCTCGTACTCGACGCTCGGGGGTCCTCGTGGGCGGCGATTCCGTTTGTTGCTTTGAAAATTGGTTTTTGAAAAAAATAAGAGTCGCCAGTTTGTTTTACTAAACAAACAAAAAAGGTTTATGTAAAAGAGACGTATTTATGGACTAAATATCCTCTTATACACAATTTATGCGAAACCAATTGATTCGAAGGTTCGGGGATTAAGTTACGAATCGGGAAGGTGTTAGGCACCCAATTCACCCTTTCGGTCTCTTAAGTAGGATATGCGTGTATCATAATTTAGTTCTTGCATGCTATTGCTATTACTTTACAGCTTTTCGTACTTGCCTTAGAAATTGGGATTTTGGAGTTTGGATGAAAACGATGTGTTTCCTTGTTCGCCCATGATTTTAAAAATAAGTGTGTGTGTGTATGTGATTTGAAAAAATAGAGTTTGATAATAATAGATGCAGTGAAACAAGTGATTTTGTAAAGCATTGGGCTTTTCGGAAACTAATTCAATGTGGAATCTTATACTCGATATGATATGAGGTGACTTGGCCGATCCTATACCATAGTCTGTTGATTAAACCGGTACAAATGGCACTAGTGCTCTCATAATCAAGTATTTATCACATACACACCGCAATCTATGAGTTAGATTAGATATGTAGCGATTATCGATTCCTTCGTATAACAATACCGCTAATCCGGACTTTTGGAAAAGTAAAAAATAATAATACTATTTTGCAATCGGATTAGGGTTTATTATACGCCTTTGGTTTTGAAAACAATTTGAAAAAAGTTTTTGAAAAGCTATTAAGTAATAGAAATTATGCAAACAAGAGTACAAATTATAAAATTGACGAATAAATAAAAGAAGAGAGAGAAAATTATACATGAGCCTCCTTGGATGGAGAAAAATAAGGATCTCTTGGTGTGTACCACGAAATCCCCTTGATTGTTGATGAAAATAATGAATGGAGGGGGGGCTATTTATAGTTGAAAGAAATACTTAGAGAGCAAGAAAATATATCGCAACTAGGACTCTTGGACCATCTCGCAAAACCTTCCCACCGTTGGATCATCCTAATTTTTGGACATGTGTTTGGAATAGAAGTCTTCTAGATCATGTAAAAATTTAAGGTCGACCAAAAATCGGGAAGGTCTCCTTTTGTTCTGATTGGTACGAAGAGTATGTTTCCGCGTAGGAAAGGTACTTGTTGTAGACAAGGTCACTTGTTTGCACTAAAAGTCAGGTTCCACGGTTGGATTATGCTGAATTTTGGATATATATTGACAATATAAGTCTTTTAAACCCTGTAAAAATTTCAATATGATCGGAGTTCGGGAAGAACTCGGTATCCTCAAATTGGTACGAAGAGTTTATTCCCGCGTAGGAAACGTACTTCCGTACAACAACCTCAAGAACTGAACTTCTAGCCGTTGGATTATGCTAATTTTTTGATATCTTTTCCCTCCAAATGTTTTCTAGCTTGTGTCCAAATTTGAGGTCGATCGGAGTTCGGAAAAGCCAATATTTATTTTAATTTTCTCCGAAAGACATTTCGACTAGAATTGCACGATAGACAAATTGTTTCTTGATGATCCCATGTCTGACAAAGCTGAATTTTTAATATGTTCTTCCCCACAATAAGGCCTATCTATTTACCAAACTTCAAATTATTTTAACTTTGAGAAGACCTTCTGTGAGAATCCGCAAATGTCACCCCCAGGTCTCGTCCCCGTTCGTTGGGCGTCTGAAACGTCGGAAATGATCCCGTCGGTCCATTTGCTTGGAGTTTGTGTTGATAATTCATATCGGGTGTCCCTCTATCCTGTTTCTAGGTGTAAGAGGGTTCATTCAGAGTCGTCAATACGTTTTACGAGAAAACGGACAAAAAGGGTTGTGTAAGGGGAAAGGCTACAAATAAGCCTTTCTTTACACATTTGTCTGTGAAACCAGGATTCTATATGGTTCAGAAACTATGTTACGGATTGGGAAGGTGTTAAGCACCCATTCCGCCCTTTCGGTCTCTAGTGGACTTATATGTTTGTTTTATGTTGAAGAACTTGGATGCTTTTACTGATAGTCTACTACTTTGCGAATAAAAACCCTAATTTTTAGGGAAAGCGGGAAAGGGTATGAAAGCCTTTGTGTTCCGAGATCCGATGTTTTATTTTTAGAAAAAGATAAATATAAATGGCGATATTGTAGTATTTTTAAAGAGAGGGAGTTTCCTGTATTATTTCTCAGATAATGACGGTTTTCCTGGGTTTTGATTTCTTTTGGAAAAAGTTCGGTTCTGATATCAGAACTAATTTAATGTGGAATCAGAACTCTTGAGAAGAGTTGGGTCAGACACATCGCAGTCTATAGAGAAGACATGATATGTTGGTTTCGATTCCTAGGTAAGTCTCATCAATCCGGGTTTTAAAAACAGAATTTTATCCGGATGATAATATACTTACTCTTCTGAATTTTAATTCTTCTATCCGAATTCGGGTACTCTGTTGCTCGGTCATGAGATATGCTAGACTTATGCTGACAGTCCTCAATAAACGATGCATTTCGGCTAAATCTAGCTGTGGTGCAGACGCCTCGGCTGGGCCCTGACTTGTCTCTTGGTTCTCGGGTCCATCGACCATTTCAGGTGTGCTTGGTCTTACTAATCTCCCGGTATGATCTCGACCAGCCTAACCTTCCAGACTGTCGTCGTATTACGGCTGTAGACAGAACCACGGGGCGAAGATGAAGGAAGAGTATGACATGACTCGATTTTTGCCAAAAGAAACACTAAAAATAAATTTGCCGAGAATGGACTCGGGTTTCAAAAAAGTGGTGTAAAGTAAGCCGTAAGGTGGTACATCCCCTACGACTGTTTTGACAAGTGTTTTAGCTGACTCAATCTTATATGCAATGCAGGTGTAATGCAAGGTGAAAGTTTCAGGTTCCCTCCTATTTGGCAAGACCTCGCGATATACCCCAAGGGCAGGTACGTGCAAGAATCTTTTGATATACTTCCTGGGTACGTGAGTGTTCTTGTCACTCGATATACCTCGGGGGCGTACTTGGCCAAGGAGAGTGGAAGTAAATGCTTTCGGTTTATGTTGGCCTAAGCAAGCCAACTCCCTACTCACTTATAATACTTCCGAGGGTTCGGGGTAAATTCTTACTCGTAGAACCAATGCATGATTTGTGAAAGTGTGTGCAAAGTTTGAAAGGTCGGTTTTACAAATATCATTATCTTTATTACGTATTTTTGAAAACTTCTATTTTTAGAAAAAAGTTTCTTCTCAATCAAATAATACAAGTGGGAAAAGCAGTAAAGGCTGATATTCAACAGATAAACAAGAATCCACATATAAGAGCCTAGTTTTTTATGTGTCCCCAACAGAGTCGCCACTGTGAGAATCTGCAAATGCGACCCCCGGGTCTCGTCCCCGTTCGTTGGGCGTCTGAAACGTTGAAATTGATCCCGTCGTTCCATTTGCTTGGAGTTTGTGTTGATAATTCATATCGGGTACCCCTCTATCCTATTTCTAGGTGTAAGAGGGTTCATTCAGAGTCGCCAGTACGTTTTACGAGAAAACGAACAAAAAGGGTTGTGTAAGGGGAAAGGCTACAGATAAGCCTTTCTTTACACATTTGTCTGCGAAACCAGGATTCTATATGGTTCAGAAACTATGTTACAGGATTGGGAAGGTGTTAAGCACCCATTCCGCCCTTTCGGTCTCTCGTGGACTTATATGTTTGTTTTATGTTGAAAAACTTGGATGCTTTTACTGATAGTCTACTACTTTTCGAATAAAAACCCTAATTTTTAGGGAAAGCGGGAAAGGGTATGAAAGCCTTAGTGTTCCGAGATCCGATGTTTTGTTTTTAGAAAAAGAGAAATACAAATGGCGATATTGTAGTATTTTTAAAGAGAGGGAGTTTCCCGTATTATTTCTCAAATAATGACGTTTTTCCCGGGTTTTTATTTCTTTTGGAAAAAGTTCGGGTCTGATATCAGAACTAATTTAATGTGGAATCAGAACTCTTCAGAAGAGTTGGGTCAAACACATCGCAGTCTATAGAGAAGACAGGATTATGTTGGTTTCGATTCCTAGGTAAGTCTCATCAATCTGGGTTTTGAAAACAGAATTTTATCCGGATGATAATATACTTACTCTTCTGGCTTTGCAAATGGTTTTATCAGGGTCTTTTGTTTTGAAGACGGTAGACTATTTATAACTTGGCAATAAGTTTATTCAAATAAAACATGGACAAAACAACAGAAATAAAACAAGTACACAGATGAATAATGTTTAAATACTATAAGTGACTTTATTTACTTTCCCGACGAGAATAATAATAAGAAAGAAAATATAATACGGCAGAGAGATCTCCGGCGATAATAATATTCTCCTTCTTCAGATATTTCCGAGAATTTGATTCCAGAAATGAGACACGTCGAGTGTCGATAATAGATTCGATCTCTTCAGAAATAAGACAATAATCGAGAAAGCTTGTTGTTGTTTTCTGCACTGCTCTGGCGATTTTTCTTACTGTTTTCAGCTCTGATTTTTGGTGTCCTTAATCCTTGGGGGCTGTTGGCCTATTTATAGTGGTGAAAAGGTGTATGTTGCGAGATATTATGGTGTATGTCGCGCGACAATCTTGACTGTCGTGTTACATTTCACTTTAATGATGATTCTGACTCACTGATGAGTCCGAAAGTGGAGTGGTGGGGTGTTTGTCGCGCGACATGTCCCTATAAAGTGGGATTGTCGTGCGACAATCTTGTGTGTGTCGCGCGATAATCTTGAATGTCGTGCGACATTTCACTTTAAAATATGTTTATTTGGCCAACAAACCTCTTCGGGGCAGTTCCGGGTGTTCGGGTGAGTTTCGGACTCTAAAAATAGTATTTTCGGAGGTCGTTAGGGTTCTTGCGGGGTTCACGGATCAGGGTGTCTACAGACCCTCTCGACTCAAGCTCCTTGCCTGCAAGGAATTGAGGCGACTAGAAGAGATCGTGATCGATGGCTCCCGCAAGAACTCTAAAGAAGTGTGTGCATGAAAAAGTGTTTGCGAATGCCTCCGAAGAGGGCTTGTGTTTGGTTTTGCCTCCGGAGAGGGCTTTTGTTACCTCATTGCCTCTTTCGAGGGCTTTGATTCGCTCCACTCGCCTCCGATGGGAGGACTACCCTTGCTACACCGTGCCTCTCTAGGAGGGCTTTTTGATCTTCTCGCCTCAGATGGGGGACTACCATTGCTACACTGTGCCTCTCTGGGAGGGTTTTTGATCTTCTCGCCTCAGATGGGAGGACTAGCATTGATCTGTAAAAAAGAAAGAAAGAACATTGCCTCTGGAAGGTCTTGTGTGTGAGTATTTTTGCCTCTAACGAGGGCTTGTGTGAACGATTTGCCTCTAGAGAGGGCTTGTGTGAATGATTTGCCTCTAGAGAGGGCTTGTGTGAATGATTTGCCCCGGAGAGGGCTTAAGTTGTATTCTGATGAACTCTGGCTGTCTCTCTTTTTGACTGCTAGAGTGAGATAGAGGAATTTTATGAGAGTGAAAAGAGCTTCTCGAGGTTTAATCTCTGTCTGGATGTCCATTTTCCCATATCTTTCTGAAGTTTTACTCTCATATTTTCCTTAACTGAAAATACTTCTCTCGGAAAGCAGTTTTCGAATTTCTCTTGCTCTTCACCGAGTGATGATTCATGATTTTTTCCAAACCATCTCTTATGTGTCGTGCTGAAAAGAAAATTTGTATGAAAGGTCAATCTCTGATCTCTAGTCTCTTTTTAATTCTCATTTTTGGTGGGCCCACATCGTTTTCTGTTTTTCGATGCCCTTATTTCTCCCTCTTTTAGGAAAGACTTTTCCTGGCCTTCTCTGTTTTTGACCAAGAGTCTTTTTATCCCTTTGTCGTGATCAGGAGCCTTACTCACCCAAAACGAAGCCCTGAGCCGGTATTGGCCTAGCTGTCACTTTTGGTATGGCTCTCCCTGTCGCTCTGTATTTCTGTTTCTCTCGCTCGCTTTGGGCGTTCATGCGGGTTCCTTCTCTTTTCTACTCTTTCAATTTTTTTCTAGTCCCGTCCTATCTTGCTATTCTGCTTTTTCTCATTTGATGGTCTCGATCCTTTCTGGTAGATCAGAGACTACTTTATCCGTTCACATTTCGTCCTCGCATTTTCGGAGAGATGATTTGGAAGTTTTCCTCGAATTTTCATCCTGGGTGTGCGGTTTTTAGCATTATTTTTGAGAACTGCTTCTCGGAAGTCCTCCTGCAGGAGATAAAATGAGACAAAGGTCAAAAAATTAGGGGAGGGGGGTGAAGTGTCGCGCGACACCTCGGGGACAGGCCTCTTTGTCGCGCGATAAAGAGCCCATATGTCGCGCGACATATTGCTCCATTATATAAGCCTCTTGCTGAGCTCATTCTAGCTCATTCTCTCCTTTCTCTTTCTCTCTCTAGCTTCCCTTTCTCTCTCTAGTTTTCTCTCGAGGGCAGAAGCCCTGCTGCTTTTCTAATTTTTTCGGCTTTCTCATATACTCATATATAGATGGATCCTGCACAGCCCGATAGACTGGAGGGTGATCAGGAGGAGGTCACTTTTACTGACGCTCAGGGCGTCCCTTGGTGTAGTCCACATCACGACGACTGGGAGGACGTGGTTTGGTATGATGAGGATGGGGTGGACCGCGGTCGGGCGGTGGTCTACCGAGATGCTACCCGGGCTACTCCAGTCCTGGATATTCCGTGGCTCTTGATCGAGCCTGCTTCTCACGAGATTCGTCGACGATCTCTGGTATGTTTTCTTGAAATTCTTTCCCTTGTTTAATTTATTCTGTCGTTTCCTGCATGTATTTAAATAATTCTCGTTTCTAGTATACATGTATACCTGGAAATAACGTCCGATTTAGTGAACAAATACTTTTACCTGTGATACCCTTTAGGTTTTAGAAAATTACATCATGTACCCCCATAACTCTATATCTCTCATAATTACACCAAAATACCCTCAGGTTTGGAAAATTACATAATTACCCTATAACCCTATATCTCTCATAATTACACCAAAGTACCCTCAGGTTTGGAAAATTACATAATTTACCCCTATAACCTTATAACTCTCATAATTACACCAAGTACCCTCAGGTTTGGAAAATTACATAATTTACCCCTATAACCTTATAACTCTCATAATTACACCAAAGTACCCTCAGGTTTGGAAAATTACATAATTTTACCCCTATAACCCTATATCTCTCATAATTACACCAAAGTATCCTCAGGTTTGGAAAATTACATAATTTACCCCATTACCCTATATCTCTCATAATTACACCAAAGTACCCTTAGGTTTGGAAAATTACATAATTTACCCTTATAACCCTATATCTCTCATAATTACACCAAAGTACCCTCAGGTTTGGAAAATTACATAATTTACCCCATAACCCTATATTTCTCATAATTACACCAAAGTACCCTCAGGTTTGGAAAATTACATAATTTACCCCATAACCCTATATCTTTCATAATTACACCAAAGTACCCTCAGGTTTGGAAAATTACATATTTTTACCCTATAACCCTATATCTCTCGTAATTACACCAAAGTACCCTCAGGTTTGAAAAATTACATAATTTACCCCTATATCCCTATATCTCTCATAATTACACCAAAGTACCCTCAGGTTTGAGAAATTACATAATTTACCCCTATAACCCTATATGTATATATATATCTCTCTCCGTTGTCCGTAGTGGGTTGGCCGAGGTTGGAGTTCTCCCAACACTATATCTCTGGAGTGGCAGCGGGCACCAGCCCCTGTTCAGGAGTTGATTCTCGCGACTCCTTTTGGCTCTCTCTTCGACGCCCTCCCGGTGCGGGTTTCTAGGGCGGCAGTTTTAGTGTCAGCACTGGCTTGACATTGGTGGGATACTACTCATACCTTCCATTAGAGCTGGGGTGAGATGACGATGACCCCCTCGATCTTTTTGCTCTGACCGGGATTCCTTCAAGGGGGATCCCCATTCAGATCGATGTCCCTTTGCGTCTGACGGCAGAGGGCATTGTTAGTGCACTTGGATGGTTCCCGGAGCGACGGAGTTTAGGTGATACGATTCCTCGTGGCGTCTTGGTTACGCGGCTAGCCACAGAGAGAGCTCGGCTAGTTGCTTCAGGGGTTCCTATGACCCATCAGGAGGCGCGTCAGTATGCCTGTGTCCTTCTCTTACTGACGCTCCATGATTTTTTCGAGGCTCATGGGGGGGACACGGCCCATCTATGGTGGCTGCCCTATCTTCGGGACTTTAGCATCATGTTCGACTATGATTGAGGAGGATTTATTCTTGCCGTCCTATATGATGCCATGGACCAGGTTTCTCGCCATTTAGCCCTGAACCTCAAGGCTTCTCATTGCTGTGGGAGGTACATACTTTAGTCCTTTTGTCTTTGCCTTGGACCTTCATATATTACCTGTTGATTATTGCTGAAATCCTTTATATTTCCTTTTCAGAATTGGTTCGTTGCTTATACCCGCCTGGGTCGCGCCCAGGTGGATCTCCTCATTGAGAACGAGGACCAGTTCCCCTTTCTCCGCCGATTCATCGCGGGGAACTACAGGGCTCCCTATATATACCGGACTCGGGAGACCGGAGCTGCTGCTGTCCACGACCTGTTGGAGGTGTAGGTAAATATCTTAGTGTTGTTGCTTTTTAATAAATAGAAAAATAAAATATAAATTACTGAAATAAAATCTTATTCTCTTTTCAGATTGAGTGGGCCCCTTGGGGTGATCCGGGTCTTCATTTTCGATATGTGTGAGAATCCGGACCCATACCCCCGAGAAGGAGAAAAGAGTAGTCCTTTCTCGGTTTTATTTGAAAACGTGTTTTGTAGAGCCGCCAGTTTGTTTTACGAGAAAACAAACAAAAGGTCGTACGAAGGATAATTCGAAAACGAACTATCTTTCATACGTTTGAAACCAGAGTTTATTTTGAAAATTGACTTTGCTAGGGTTCGGGAACTACATTACGAATTGGGAAGGTGGTTAGGCACCCAATTCGCCCTTTCGGTCTCTTAATGGATCATGTATTTAATTCCTATTTTAGATACCTTGCAAGTAGTTTTGAATAGTTTTCAGAATAGTCCTTTCCGGATAAATTCAGTTTAAAACAATTATTTTGAAATCAGACTCGAGCTTTGCGAGCGCCTACGTATTCATTCGTAGAATGAAATCAGAGTCTCGTAGTTCCATTCGTTTGGAAACTGTTTTTGTGTTTTTGTTTTGTTTTGAAAACGTGTCAAAGCGGGTTTTAGTTTCTTGTGAAAGTTGAAATGGACTAGTTTTGAAAGCAATGAACTCTTTTTGCAAGTTATCTAATCTTTAAAAGTGAAATTAAATGCAGTATTGAAATTAAGGAGGGTTGTAGAAAATATACCTGATGCGCTTGAAGAAGAAATAAGAACCTTGCCTTGATTGCCCCTTTCTCTCTCTAGAACTTTTCTCTCTAGATTTTCTCTCTCTAAAACTTTCTCTCTCTAGAAGTTCTCTCTCTCAGAATTTCTCTAAAAAATGACTCTCTGATAATTTTGACAGAGTTCCTACTTGCTAAAAACACTATTGAGTTTTGATTTCTCAAAATGAGACCCCAAGGGTCCTATTTATAGGGAAAAATCCGCCAAAACGCTCCAAAAGAGGCCAACCGCAGGGGTAGCCGCAGGGCGTGCGACTGGGGCGTGCGGCTAGGTGCCAACCGTACGGTTGGGAGCCAACCGTGCGGCTAGGGAAGGTACCAACCGTACGGTTTGGAGCCAACCGTGCGGTTGGAGCGTGCGGTTGGGGGCTGCGGCTAGGAGCCAACCGTACGGTTGGGAGCCAACCGTGCGGTTGGGGGCGTGCGGCTGGCTACCAAAAAACTCAATTTTTCTAACGGGGCGCTGCCCCGCACCCGCGACCTGACCGGCAGGTCGATCCCCGTCCTAGTAAGCGAAGTGGCGACAAGTTGCGATGTATCTCTAACGCGCTCGAAAATCAGGATTTTTCCTAACAGTCTCTCGTATGCATGATGACTCAAGACTTGATGCAGAATTCTTGTTAGGTTCACACGAGAGTCGCGATTGGGGTGTTCACAGACCCTCTCGTCCGGGGTTCTTGCTTGCAAGAAGTCTGGGACGATAATAAGAAGACAACAATTCACGACTCTCGCGTGAATCTCAACCGGTTATTTTATTCATGAAAATCTGCGAATCGAAATGTACCCTCATGGTGGGGGAATTTTGTGGTGCCTTGGGCAATGTAATCCACGGTTGACCTTCCTCTTGGCCAAGCTATCTTTGATACATCAATATATTCTCTCGTATACCCTCGGGGCATCTCCTTTGATAGGATTTTTCGGTGGAATTCGAATTTCTAAAATAATCTCTCAGTGATTACCTCCGAGAAGTGTATTTAAGGAAAGGTTCCCAAAACAGAAATGATTCTTATCTTTTAGTAAAAGCGTATATAATTCTCTTCATGGAGATTTGTGTGGAAAGTGTTATTTCCCTTCGTGGGGAAAGTGGTTTCGAAAAATTCCCATCGTGGGGAATGCGAAGAATTCCTACCTTGAGGAATCCGGAAAAATTCCCTTCGTAGGAATACACGAAAAGTATTATTTCCCTTCGTGGGAAAAAAGGTTACCAAGAGTAGCTGGTTTGGCACCTGTCGCACTATCTTGTTGTCGCAACCATGAGAAAAAGTTAACGGTACCAAGAGGCGGGGTTGGCTCCTGTCGCAACCGTCTTGTTGGCATAACCGTGAGAAAAATGTTAACGGTTTACCAAGAGCGGCGGGGTTGGCTCCTGTCGCACCGTCTTGTTGGCATAACCGAAGAGGTTTGTTTGAAAGACTACCAAGAGCGGGAGGATTGCACCTGTTTGCACCCGTCTTGCTGACATAGTCTAAGATGGAAATCAGGAGATATGACAATTTCAAAGAAACGCACTCTTGGCTACCCTCAGAAAATATGACATTTTAACGACTGCCAACAGTGGGGGTATGCACCTGTCACACCATCTGGTTACATTGCCTAAGTGGTAAATTCCCTTGTGGGGATACTTGGAAAAGGTAATTCCCATCTTGGGGAATGTGATTGTGGAAAAATTCCTATCATAGGGAATGCAAAGAATCCCTTTCTTGAGGAGACTGCCAAGAATGGGGGGATGCACCTGTCACACCATCTTGTTGGCACAGTCTAAAGTGGTAAATTCCCATCATGGAATGCGCGGTAAAGGTTAATTTCCCTTCTGGGAAAGGGATCGGAGAAAATTCCCATCGTGGGGAATGCGAAGAATTCCTATCTTTCCAGGATCCAGAAAATTCCCTTCTTGGGGAACACATGGAGTCGTTATTTCCCTTCATGGGGAAAGTGATTTCGAGAAAATTCCATCGTGGGGAATGCGAAGAATTCCTATCTTTTCAGGAATCCGGAAATTCCCTTCTTGGGGAACACGTGAGTCGTTATTTCCCTTCATGGGAAGTGATTTCGGAGAAATTCCATCGTGGGGAATGCGAAGAATTCCTATCTTTCAGAATCCGGAAAATTCCCTTCTTGGGGAACACGTGGTACCGAGAATAAGAAATTCTCTTGATACAATTCCGGTTTTGTATGTCGAAGTATTGGCATTCTTGTTGCATTATTCTGCGGGGTATTTCTCAAACAATGATGTGCTAGAAAGAATGTGCAAAGTTCGAATGTTGCTCTCCTCTTTCTTTTTCTTTTAGTTTGACTCTTCTTCTGTCATCAAGAAATTGGTTGGTTCCCTTTGAATCTCAGACTTTCGTGCATAGTGGTGGACTCAGTTTTCAACTCTACCCTCTGGCTTCAGTTCTTTGAACATGGGATAAAGCTCTTCTAAAAATCTCAGTTCCATCCTCCAGTTACCCTCTGGCTTATTCAGAGGAAGGTGCTGGTCCGCATCATCTTCTGTTTTTTTTTGATGCCCTTATTGCTCCCTCATTATTTTTAGAATATCCGACCCATTGTTTTGGCTTTCGGATCTTTTTTTTTTTTTTTTTTTTTTTTTTTTTTCTTTTTTTTTTTTTTTTTTCTCTCAAAACAGGAGCCTTACTCACCTAAGATGTAGCCCTCCGCCTTTGGCACAGCTGTCACTCTTTTGTGGCTCTCCCTGTAGATTTTTTCTCCTTCATTCATTTTTTCACTTTTCCTCACTTGGACCAACGGGATTTTCCCCTTTTCTACTCTTTCAATTTTTTTTCTTGTACCCGATTCCTCTTTTACACCTTCCTCTTTCCAGATTTGAACTGTGTCTAGGACTGATCATTCCTCAAAGCTCGGCTCCACCACAGATCTCAAAATTCAGCTTTTGGGCTTTGTATTTTACTTCGTCGTGCATGTGTTAGTGATTCTCAGTCTGTTCATCTTAGAAAACTAACCAGAAAGTCTTTCAGACGTCCAAGTAGTCAATTTTGCAAAATCTTGTCAAAACTTTGTTTTTGTTGTTTGGGATTACCCCCACTTGTTGTGTGATAAGGAACTTGTCATACAACAAGTGCCCAAACGACACAGTGAGCTGGGCAACAAAAATGTCACTTTTTTCCATTTATAACCTTCAAACTTTTCATTCTCTTCAGCATACATTTCTTGCTCACACACTTACCTTTCGGCGATCCATTTGGTCATGTATATCATGATGATCAGGCCACGGCCGTTTCTGTTTGTGCCTTTCTGATGACGAAATGGGTACGTGTGGATTGTGAGGACCCCCTGAGGTTGAACGGTTTCGATGGAGATTGATGTATCATCAGATAGCGCTTTGGCCTTTATTGGAAGGTCATTCGTGGTGTACAATGGAGCCTTTGGCACACAAGATTCGCCGACGTGCACGGGTACGTTTCAATTCAAATTTCTCGTTTAGAGAAAATTATGTGAATATGTCATATATGCCAGAAAACATGAGACATGCATGCAATGTGGTGGGTCTGGTGGCCTTTTGCGCGATTTTGATTCATGAAAATATTTTTGTAAAGTTTTCAGATTTTAATATCACCCCCAGTGTAAAATACCCCCAATTTTATATGAAAATAACACATGTGCCCCATCTTAGAATTCAACTGATGCTGGATTTTCTCCAAATTACCACTGAATTATGGAATGTACTTCTACCCCCTGTGAGAGGCTTCATCCGTGCGACGCATTCTGGTTTGATTAGGTTATTCCGCATTTTGATGACTACAACTCGTTTGCCTTCCAAGGCTTCAGACGTATCAATTGGGCTGTACATCTACCCTTAGTGAGAAGCTTTATCCTGGACGGACAACACATTTTGTTTTGATTGGATTACTCCACATCTTGATGACTATGATTCATTCATTTCACAAGGCTAATGAGATATAATGATGACTAAGGATATCTTTGCATGACCGGTCTTCATTCCACTTCAACGCGAACTTCTCCATGCGATCTAGCTTCATTCAATGCATCTTTGGTTTCATTAGTCTGGGATGGATCAGTTGTTGTTGCCTGTGCCAACTGTCCGTATGAGGATGAAAGACAAGCCTTCTAGAGATACTATTTCATCAAAGTGTCCGCCTTTGGATGATAATGTGAGATGAGTCTTTGAAGATGCCATTCAATCAAAGTATCCGCATTGCATTGGGTCTTCCACTCCATATTTAGAATTGTCCTTACCCCATTTTTCAGTCGTATTCGAAGTTTGGATATTGATCCATCGAAGTATCAGCCTTGGAATCTTCCCCCATAAACCTTAGAGCGGTCCTTATCCCCCGTTGTAACTTCACTCAGAGCTTTAATCTTACTTGAAGCCTTCTTTTCCAATGCATATTTAAAGTGATCCACCCCCTCTTTTGCAATCTCCTTCGGAGTCTCAATCTTACTCGAAACCTTGTAGCTCAAGTATCTTCATCGGGTTCTTCTGTCTCAAGAGTAATTCATACTGCCCCCGTACCCCTTATGTGTCAGGTTTCTCTTTGAAAAATTTCCTTGGAATTATTATATTTATGTAGTATGGGTGTTTTGAAGCTCATTTTTATATATTATTTCATGAAAATGTGAGCGCTTTATGATGTGCATTTTATTCACGAATGTATTGGTCATTATATAATATGCTTTACGCGCAATTGACCCCCAGACCCATGCAGATGCAAATGCAAAGATCGTTCTCTCCGAGAATCTGGCAATTATAAAGGGTAATTCATCTTTTGTTTTGTTACATTCGCAAGAAATTCTAAGACAAATTTGCTCGAGATCTTTATCAAGATTTGCCCTTTTCTCCACAGAAACTTCTCTTTACAAACCCTTCATTGTTCCTCGAACTGACTGGTGCCTTTAAATGAACTATTCTTCCAATCTCTCGTCATTTTATTGTGGGTGAAAGAGATTGTTTTATCAGAATAGACCGGGCCTGATGTTACTTCTCAGGTTGCCTACGTTCCCCAATGTCCTAACATTCCAAAAAAATAATCCAATATGGGGCTCAGGTCTTCGTAGTTCATGTTTACAAATGACAAATGACAAATCGTCAATCACTATTTTTCAAATTCTCAATCATTGATTACAAATCTTCAATCTCTGATTACCAATGTTCAATCCCTGATGATTTAAAAGAGATGGGTCTGGTATCTTTCCTGCTTCAATAAGGTCCTGAATAGTATTCCGAAGAGCTATGCAATCATTTGTCGTGTGTCCCACATTCTGGTGATATTCGCATGATTCATTGAGGTTCCAATTAGTGGGGACCGGATTTGGAATTGGTCGCGGGTTTAGTGGATAGATCATTCCTACATCCTTCAACTCCTTATATATCATTCTTAAATTCCCCGGCAGTTGCAAGAGCTTCCTTTTCCTGAGTCTGACTCGGTTAGCCCCCCTATTGTTTTGTGACTCTGGTATCCTGAAGAAGAAATGTTGGTGAAGGTGGCGAAAGAATTAGCAGAATAGTCAATGTTGCTTTGAGCAAAGTGGTTATATGTTGAAATCTGGTTTGCAGCCGTGGTTGAACCCTTTTTGTATGGTGCAATTGACTTATTCGCTTCAGCTTGTTTAGCCAATTCTTCTTCTATCTCATTTCCCACATGCAACAAGGCTTTGAAGCGGTCAAAGAATTGGTGACCCATCTTATTTCGAATTTCTGCTTTCAGATTCTTGACGATCATTCCCAACTGTTCTTCTTCGTCCATTCGTTCCACCATTTGTGCAGCGAGTGCCCTCCACTTTGTGACAAATTCACTCACACTTTCATCATCTTTCTGCTTTGCCATTTCAAGATGTTTGCGAGTAATTTTTAATTCCTCGTTCATCTTGTATTGGGCATTAAACTCGTTTACAATATCGCTCCATGACTGCACCCTGTGTTCTCTAATCCCAGGAACCAACTTTGGGCTGGACCGGCTAGAGTTAAATGAAAGGCATTAGCTAACTCAACCTCACCTACATCGTAGATCTTCATCGCCCGTACATAGGACTTCAAGTGCAATTCTGGCGGTGTTGTCCCTGTGAATTTCTCTATCTTGGGCATCTTGAACCCAACCGATAATGAGCCCCTGGGTATAGATTATACTTCTGGAGCTGTGTCAGATTTGATCTCTCAGCTATCTTCCGGGTTAAGGCTTTCAATTGTTCTTTGAGTTCATCAAAGACCTTATTCTCTTTCGAAATCACCTCTTGCGGAAGAATGGCATCACCATGTATACTCACTGGATGCGAAATAGACTCGTAGTATTGATCATGATAAGGGTGATGTGGTGATTGCCATTGTTGAGCATGTTGGGCTACTTCTGGTTGGACTTCTTGGTGTTTCCAATTCTCGATTGGACTAGATTGCTTGTGTGGTCCCATAGGAAATGGAATATCAGAGTGAACAGATAGTGGCGTGGGTGACACAGGTGGGTCCTCTCTTATTGGCTCATTAACAACTGGTTGACCATGAACAGATGGCGACATAAGTGGTGCGGGTGGTATCTCTTTTGTTAGCTCATTCATAACCCGTTGATCTTTGTCGATCTCATCTGACCGAGCCTTGGTGTTTCGATGGTCATCCACTAGCAACGCTAGGTTCTTGTTAATATCCCCAAGCATTCGGTACATCTCTTCCAGGGTTAGAGTGGCTATGGTATCCGATCCTGAAACAGTGTTTGTTGGATCAACAAAAGTATCTCCTGGTAGCATTCCCTGGTTAATATTCTGCCGAGATATCCCTTGATTTTGGTAAGAAGGACCTGGCGGCGGATCCGCTGTAGTGAAAGAGTTTCCAGTGACCTTATTTGAAGTTTCTGCTTGTTGGTGTTCCATATCAACTGATGTACATCAGGTCAAACCAATCTACCCGTGCTATCTCTTCCGGCCCAAATGAATGGCAAATTGAATATAAGTCTTCCGAAGGAGAAAAGGGCAAATCCCGATGTGCATATAGAATATTTCCCGAAACAAAAGAAAATATGAACTTTTAATACTTGCCAGATTCCCAGAAATACATCGATCGAGACAAAGCTAAAACACAAAAAGTTTTCTTTAGGTGAGATCGAAAACAGACCAACGGCGACAACTTAAGAGCCCCGTATAGAGGTAGGGTAGGAACAGAATTCCATGGGTTCCCTGACCGTCTATAGTTTTGAAAAATCATTTTGAAAAGAGTTTTCGGAAAAATCTTTTGAAAACACGGGAAGTTCTCTCCTCATGAGTTGTTTTATTCATGGAATCAGGGCTTTCGCTCACTAGATTCTCACGACTGTTGGTCATTAAAACCATGCAGAAAATCTTTGTGTTCTAAGCTGACTCCCCTATATGCAAGCGTGGTTGAAGAGGGTAAGGTTTAAGGCTCCCTCCTATTTGGCAGGTCTTACGATATACCTCAAGAGCGCAGGTACGTGTAAGGACCTTTTGATATACATCCCGGGTACGTGAGTGTTCTCGTCACTCGATATACCTCGGTAAGTACTTGGCCAAGGAGAGTGGTCCCAGGCGCTTTCGGCTAGTGCAGACCCGCAAGTCCACGGCCTAGTCACGACTCTGGTCCCGAGGTTGATAGGGTAAAATTCACACTCGCGAAAATGCATGATAAGACGTGAGTGCGTGCAAAATAACAATATGGCAGTTCATTATTGATCAATGCTTTAGGGTTTGTTACTGTAATTTACACAATTTTAATTATGAAAAAGATTTTCCTCACATAATTACCAAATAAAGGCATCAGGGTATCCACTTAGATTGCTTCTATGTTATCCTAGGACTAAGGCTTGCAAGACCTATATCTAATAAATAACAGGAATTAAATATATGATCCATTATAACAGAGCTTAGCTCTCGACGTCCCCAGCGGAGTCGCCACTGTGAGAATCCGGACCCATACCCCCGAGAAGGAGAAAAGAGTAGTCCTTTCTCGGTTTTATTTGAAAACGTGTTTTGTAGAGCCGCCAGTTTGTTTTACGAGAAAACAAACAAAAGGTCGTACGAAGGATAATTCGAAAACGAACTATCTTTCATACGTTTGAAACCAGAGATTTATTTTGAAAATTGACTTTGCTAGGGTTCGGGAACTACATTACGAATTGGGAAGGTGTTAGGCACCCAATTCGCCCTTTCGGTCTCTTAATGGATCATGTATTTAATTCCTATTTTAGATACCTTGCAAGTAGTTTTGAATAGTTTTCAGAATAGTCCTTTCCGGATAAATTCAGTTTAAAACAATTATTTTGAAATCAGACTCGAGCTTTGCGAGCGCCTACGTATTCATTCGTAGAATGAAATCAGAGTCTCGTAGTTCCATTCGTTTGGAAACTGTTTTTGTGTTTTTGTTTTGTTTTGAAAACGTGTCAAAGCGGTTTTAGTTTTCTTGTGAAAGTTGAAATGGACTAGTTTTGAAAGCAATGAACTTCTTTGCAAGTTATCTAATCTTTTTAAAAAGTGAAATTAAATGCAGTATTGAAATTAAGGAGGGTTGTAGAAAATATACCTGATGCGCTTGAAGAAGAAATAAGAACCTTGCCTTGATTGCCCCTTTCTCTCTCTAGAACTTTCTCTCTCTAGATTTTCTCTCTCTAAAACTTTCTCTCTCTAGAAGTTCTCTCTCTCAGAATTTCTCTAAAAAATGACTCTCTGATAATTTTGACAGAGTTCCTACTTGCTAAAAACACTATTGAGTGTTGATTTCTCAAAATGAGACCCCAAGGGTCCTATTTATAGGGAAAAATCCGCCAAAAACGCTCCAAAAGAGGCCAACCGCAGGGGGTAGCCGCAGGGCGTGCGACTGGGGCGTGCGGCTAGGTGCCAACCGTACGGTTGGGAGCCAACCGTGCGGCTAGGGAAGGTACCAACGTACGGTACGGTGTTGGGAGCCAACCGTGCGTTGGAGCGTGCGGTTGGGGGCTGCGGCTAGGAGCCAACCGTACGGTTGGGAGCCAACCGTGCGGTTGGGCGTGCGGCTGGCTACCAAAAAACTCATTTTTTCTAACGGGGCGCTGCCCCGCACCCCGCGACCTGACCGGGCAGGTCGATCCCCGTCCTAGTAAGCGAAGTGGCGACAAGGTTGCGATGTATCTCTAACGCGCTCGAAAATCAGGATTTTTCCTAACAGTCTCTCGTATGCATGATGACTCAAGACTTGATGCAGAATTCTTGTTAGGTTCACACGAGAGTCGCGGATTGGGGTGTTCACAATATGACCATGCTCTGACCGCCTCGAGGACCAGGCGGCTTATCCGGGATGAGTACGGCCTTCACTTCTATCTAGGCGAGAGGGTCATTCGCCTGTCCAGTGGCCTCGGGTTCCTTTATTCCCGCAAGTTCAGATGAGGCGGACGGGTGATATTGACCCTGTGATGGTGCAGGCGCTTGTAGGCAGGCTCGCCTTCCATACGTTCACTGAGGAGGGGGATTATGCTGTCTTTGCCGCTCGCTACCTGATGAGGGAGCCGAAGGGGACTCGGGGACGGGTCTTCTATGAGATGTACCGGGCGTTGGGAGGCGATCCCAACTACATACAAGGGCAGACTCAATTGTCTCGGACGGTCCCAGGTCATTTGCCACCTGTCCCTGATCAGAGGGACAATATTTTGGATTCCGACGATGATGACCCTGATGGGGAGAGGGACGTCCCTGCTGGTGCCGAGGGAGGTGGTGATAGACCCGAGGGTGGTGACGATATGTAATACCCGTGGCATTTGCATTTGCATTTGAGCATGAGCATCCTTATTTTATACCTTTATATGAGTCTAATTCTTATTTTATTTTATTTTGATATTTGTCATACAAATTTTATTAGTTGGATGTGATTTGAGATTATATTTATTGATAATTATGTTCGGGTTTGAATACCGTGTTCCCACTTTTTTGCACTCTTTGGTCATAATTCGCTTTATTTTATTTATCTTAGTCCTTGTTCGGATACACTTAACCTATTCTAGGTACCTACATGTTTAGCCTACAAATTATAGAGATATAAAAATATTTTAGACAATGGTGCAGTGTTACCATTTCGATCAAATCTTTTCGCTCAGAACTCCGATTTTGGCGTTCTTTATATCGTTAGAAAGAAGACTCGAAGAGCTAAAACTTCTTCCCACTGAAATTGTTTCAGTTCGGACGTTTACTAGCCTAAAACTTGCTCCGAACCTACTGGTCTGGCACAGTGACGTAAAAACAGGGGATTTTGGTGATTTTTTTTATTTTCCACTTACTCTTTTCTTCTACACACTTCTCATTTTCCCTTCTTCAGAACCGACGAAAAACAGAGCACTTTTCTCTATTTCTGTCATCTTCAAACCTTAATTCATCACAAATTAAGCCACTAAATTTATTCTACTACTAGAAATCACAAGCTAGCAACATCATCAACAAGATTTCATCATCCTCCTCCTTTGAATCATTCAATTCATCCAAGGATCCTTCAAGCTCTTCATACTCAACTACTTCAATTCTTTATCAATCCTTTATTTGAGGTGGGAACATGAGTAAACTTCTCTTCTCTACTCTAATTTTCATGTTTTATACTTTAGATTGTTAATTTTGAGTTATATCAATATGAACCTTAGATTTGCTATTTTAGAGAAGAGATGATTTTCTAAATTGCTATTAATTGAACTATGAAGTTGTGATGATGGTATTTGATATATGAATTGCAAGATTGATTGTTATATGGGTTTTTAAGTTAAATTTTGATGATGAACAGTGAATTCGCCATAGTATACGTTGCCCATAAATTATTGGTATAAATGAATAAGTTTACTTTAAAAATTATTTATGGAATTTCCTTTAGTGTTGGTACTTAAACTTGGTTTAAAGACACATTTAATGTAAATTGTGTATTGTACGGATATTGTATTTGTGCTTGTATTTGTGGTTGGTTTGTAAGTTGGGACGGAGAGCCCCTCGGATGAAAAGACCGGAAACCGTGCACGGAAGCAAGTAAGAGGTGCCACCGCCACGGGGTGAGGAGCCCCTGGAATGGGGACAACCACATCAGCATTTACGGAGTAACCATTCATTATGTATGTGTTACTAGTTTATCCGAAATTTATATTCGGTTACTTATCCTCAACACAACAAAAATTAAATGTGTCGACTTTATGACTTATGTATTCCTTAACAAAGTGCCAACATTTTTATGATTCTTATATGAGTTTAATGAGGTGTGATTATTTTCTTTGTTAAATTCCATTATACTTTGGAGCCTCATTTATTAGGCTTGTTTACAATTTTAATAGTTCAATTATTAGTTTCATTTTGCACTCTTGTTTCCATTGGGCTTTTTAGCTCACGTTTTCGCTCCACAGGTACAAAATCTGATCGTGTAGTAGATGATAAGGGAAAGGGGGAAAAGATGAGGTTGCATGCGATGGAGTAGATCCTTGATACCAACTAGACCTTGTGTAGTCTTCATGTAGAAGACTTTGGTTTGTTTCTTTTGAGTTTTATTAATAATATGTTGAGGTTATGTAATATTAGTGAATAATATTTTGTGAACTTATGGTTTTATGTATATATGACTTTTATTTATATTTAATGAGTTTGATAATGGTTTGTGATTTGGTTTACAGTTTGTATCGTATAAGTGCGTCATAATTTTCAGATTTATATTTAAGGAATTTTAGTTGGTCCTTTATGCGTCCATTATCCAAATTTATATCCGCCATATAGGTGGATACCGTAGCGTCCCCGCTACCCCGGGGTGTGGGATTCGGGGCGTTACAAAGTTGGTATCAGAGGCTAAGGTTTATGTCATCATTAGGACGCAATATGGGTTGATATGGGATTGTGTCGTCTTCAATTCTTTTTTATTTATGCTCAATTATTATATTTCGATCCTCCGTAATCATATTATTATTATTAAGTTTTCTTGATTTTCTTCGTGTAGAAAGTATGCCTCCAAAAGGTAACCGAGGGAGAGGAGGAAAATCGCCCGGCAAAGCCAAGCCTACCTTTGTTGCCCGAGGTAGAGGTAGACCCAAACGAGCTGTGAATAATACCCCTTCTCAAGTGCCACCATCAATTGTTACACCTTCGGTACCAATTGTACAACCTCCACAAAGTCAGCCCGTTCAAGTCCCCATACAACAAAACCCACTCCTACAAACTTTTGATCCAAATGTTTTTATGAACCAAATGGATAATATGGTGAGAGCGATGACAAGTCTTACCACTTTGCTTGCTTCTAACCCAAATTTAACCAACTCACAAGGCCAAAACCACAATGAAAACACTAATGCCCACACTGTAATCCCACCGGGTAACCAAAACCAAAACCAAGGGCTCCAACACACTGAAAACCAACCGGTCCCTCAAAATGAACCCATTTTCCAAGATCCTATTAACCAAGAAAACCGACGAGAGCTTACCCCCGCTGAATACATTAAGATTTTCGAGCAAATGCACCCTCCAACTTTTGATGGGAAAACCGGGGTTGTAGATGCTGATAGTTGGTTGTACCAAATCACCAAGCGCCTTGCTAATCTTAAAGTGCCTGATAGATACCGAGTGCAAGTTGCCACAAACCGACTTACCAACCGAGCTGCTTTATGGTTGAGACACACAAAAGAAAGTTTTGTTGTTCGTACGTGGGAGCAATTTACCACCGCTTTTCTTCAAGAGTATGTATCAGAAGCCCATAAGAATGAAAAGCTCTCTCAATTAGATCAACTAATTCAAGGCACTGGAACCGTTGAAGACTACCGGATGAAGTTTGAAGACTTAAGCATTTATGAAGAGACTTTCCATACCCACCCACAAGAGAAGATGAGGAGATTTAAGAATGGGTTAAGGCCGATGTATCGTATTAATCTTGGGTCTCAAAAGTTTAATAGTTACAGGGAGCTTGTTGAAGCTGCTTTAAGAATGGATGCCGAGTACCGTGAGACCGAACCTTTGAGGAGGGGCAACAAAAGAAAAGCCGAAAGTTCAACCTTTATCCCCAAATCAAGCAAGAAAAATAGCAGCAATTCTCAAACTTTGAATACCTCTTTACGGATTACCGATGGAAACCCGAACTCAAGACCAATTATATGTTACTCGTGCGGTGAATATGGCCATAGACGAGCTGAATGTCCTAAAAACTCAAAGACGGTTGAATCGTATAGCCATGTATCCAACCGGGGTGGTGGTAATGATCAAGGTGGAAGTAGTGGCCGAGTTCGAGGTGGATTCACGGGTCGTGGTGGTGGTCGAAATTTTCAAGGAAACTTTCGAGGACCTTCTTCAAGTTTCACTCATTCTAATTCCAATTCAATGCCGTATCAAGCTTATCAAAATTTCAGCGCCGCTAATGAACCATCTCAATCTCGCTCCTTTGCCCATGGAACCACCCAATCAGGCCGTGTCTACTCAATTACACAATCTTCTAATCCGACCGAGTTGACTACCATGGAAGGTAACCTTATTGTCTTTAACACCGGAGCGAGGGTATTATTTGATACGGGTGCATCTCATTCATTCATTTCAGCATCGTTCATTACTTGTTTGGGCTTGCCTACTTATGAGTTGGACTTTCCTTTAATTGTCGGTACACCTACTAATGGTACAGTTAGATTGAGCCGTAGTTGCTCCGTTGTAATTTCTGTTGATCGTGAGCGTTTCATAGAGGATTCCTTTATCATCTTAGATATGGATTTGTATGATGTTATTTTGGGTATGAATTGGTTGTCGAAGTACCAAGCGATCATCGATTGTTATAACAGAAGGGTTATTGTTACTTTACCTTGGGGTGTTCGTGTTGCCTTTATGGGTAGAAATTCTGAATTCCACCCTTATTCATTTGCTACGCGTACAGAACAACAAGATTATATTAGTTGGTTGGCTAGTCTCACTAATGTCGAAGCACCTAAGTTGTCACCGAGCGATGTACCCACCGTATGTGATTTTCTTGATGTTTTTCCGGATATTTACCAGGTTTACCCCCTCACCATGAGATAGAATTCACCATTGAATTGCAAACCAATACTTCACCTATCTCTTTTTCCCCTTACCGACTCGCTCCCGCCGAGCTCCAGGAGTTGAAAACCCAATTTGATGACCTTCTTGCCAAAGGTTTTATCCGTTATAGTACCTCTCCATGGGGAGCACCGGTTCTTTTTGCTAAGAAAGCTGATGGTTCACTTCGTTTATGTGTTGATTACCGCAAGCTTAACCAAGTCACCATCAAGAATAAATACCCTTTACCTCGCATTGATGATCTCTTTGACCAACTACGTGGTTCTCACCGCTTCTCAAAAATTGATCTTCGATCGGGCTACCATCAACTAAGGGTTCGGGAAGAAGATATTCCCAAAACTGCATTCAACACCCGTTATGGCCACTTCGAGTTTCTTGTGATGCCTTTTAGTTTGACCAATGCACCTGCAGCATTTATGGATCTTATGCACCGCGTCTTTCGACCTTATCTTGATTCTTTCGTTGTGGTGTTTATAGACGATATTCTTATTTATTCCCGTACCGATGAAGAACATGATTGACATCTTCGTATAGCCCTTCAACTTCTTCGAGAACATCGTCTTTATGCTAAATTTAGCAAGTGTGACTTTTGGAAAGATGAGGTCAAATTCCTTGGCCATGTGGTATCTCGTGGTGGTATATCCATTGACCCCATTAAAGTTCAGTCCATATCCTCTTGGCAACGTCCGAAGAATGTTACTGAAATTCGAAGTTTTCTTGGTCTTGCTGGTTACTATTGACGTTTTGTTCAAGACTTCTCTAAGATTGCTGCACCGCTCACGAGGCTTACCCAAAAAGGTGTTCCTTATGTTTGGACCGATAAGTGTGTAGAATCTTTTAACAAACTCAAGCGTCGACTAACGTCTGCGCCCGTACTTGTTTTTACCTGAACAAGGCCGTGGTTATGTGCTATGTTGTGACGCTTCTCGTACCGGATTAGGTTGTGTTCTTATGCAAGAGGGACATGTTATTGCTTATGGTTCGCGCCAGTTGAAGACCCACGAGAGAAATTATCCAGTCCATGACCTTGAACTTGCTGCTGTAGTTTTTGCTTTGAAGTTATGGCGACACTACCTATACGGAGAGCAATTTGAAGTTTATACGGATCATAAGAGCTTGAAGTATATCTTCACCCAACGTGACCTCAATCTCCGACAACGTCGATGGATGGAATTTCTTGAAGATTACGACTTCACTCTACAATATCACCCTGGGAAGGCGAATGTTGTTGCCGATGCGCTTAGCCGAAAGAACCAAGGGTCCTTATCCTCTCTACGGTGTCGGGAGTGGAAACTTTGTCAAGCATTACAAGACTTTAATTTGGTTGTTGATCATCGAGAAAATGTTGCTTTTCTTGCCAACATCATTATTCGACCACTCATTCAAGACCGAGTAATTCAAAGTCAATCTGAAGACGAAGAAATTGCTGAAATTAAAAAGAAGTTAGAAAGTGGAGAATTAGTTGAACATCACATTATTGGTGCTGATGGTGGTGTACGTTACAAAGGAAGAATCCTTGTACCGAAGGACAATGAAGACATTAAGCGAGAAATCCTAAATGATGCCCACAAGTCCAAATTCACCATCCATCCTGGAAGCTCAAAGATGTACAAAGATATCCGACACACTTATCAATAGATGGGAATGAAACGAGAAATTGCCACTTATGTATCAAAATGCCTCACTTGTCAAAAAATCAAGATTGAGCATCAAAGACCTGCTGGTGAACTTCAACCCCTCCCTATTCCTGTGTGGAAGTGGGAAAATATTACGATGGATTTCCTTATGGGGCTACCGAGAACGCAACAGAAGCATAATGCTATTTGGGTAATTATCGATCGTCTCACCAAATCAGCCCATTTCTTACCAATGAAGGATACTGACTCACCCGAGACACTTGCTAAACTCTATGTACGAGAGATTGTACGCCTTCATGGAGTTCCCGTTTCCATTATATCTGATAGAGATGCACGTTTTACATCACGATTTTGGAAAGCATTTCAAAGTGCACTTGGCACCCGACTTGAGATGAGTACTGCATTTCATCCGCAAACTGATGGCCAATCGGAGCGAACTGTACAAATTCTTGAAGATATGTTACGAGCGTGTGTTTTAGATTTTCTGGGCAGTTGGGATGACCATTTATCGTTAGCGGAATTTGCTTACAATAATAGTTTTCAAGCAAGTATCGGAATGGCACCGTATGAAGCCTTATATGGAAGACCGTGTCGCTCACCTATGTGTTGGACTGAAGCTGGAGAAGCAGCACTTATTGGGCCACAACTTGTGGAAGAGACGACTGAAAAGATTCGAGTTATCAAGCAACGGTTGACCACAGTCCAAAGTCGTCAAAAGAGCTACGCTGATAAACGAAGACGCCCACTACAATTTGAAGTGGGTGATTTTGTGTTTTTGAAGGTGAAAGCTAATAGAGGAATCATTCGTTTTGGTAGCAAAGGCAAGCTAGCACCGCGCTACATAGGTCCTTTCGAGATCATACGACGTGTTGGTAATGTATCATATCAATTAGCGCTACCATCTTTCCTTAAGCGAGTACACGATGTTTTTCATGTGTCCATGCTCAAAAAGTATATCCCTGATTCGTCACATGTTCTACCGGTGGAAGAATTAGAAATCGATGAGAGTGTTTCTTATAAAACTCTACCGGTCAAAATTTTAGATCGCAAGGAGAAGATTCTTCGTAACAAAGTTATTCCGTTAGTGAAGGTCCTTTGGCTCCATCATAATATGGAGGAAGCAACATGGGAGTTAGAATCAGAAATTCTTCGTTTATATCCTCATTTGGTACGTTAGACATTATTCATCCTCATTTTAATTTGATTCCTTTCGAATTTTGGGTCGAAATTCTTTTTAGGAGGGGAGACTGCAATACCCGTGGCATTTGCATTTGCATTTGAGCATGAGCATCCTTATTTTATACCTTTATATGAGTTTAATTTTTTTTTTTATTTTGATATTTGTCATACAAATTTTATTAGTTGGATGTGATTTGAGATTATATTTATTGATAATTATGTTCGGGTTTGAATACCGTGTTCCCACTTTTTTGCACTCTTTGGTCATAATTCGCTTTATTTTATTTATCTTAGTCCTTGTTCGGATACACTTAACCTATTCTAGGTACCTACATGTTTAGCCTACAAATTATAGAGATATAAAAATATTTTAGACAATGGTGCAGTGTTACCATTTCGATCATATCTTTTTGTTCAGAACTTCGATTTTGGCGTTCTTTATATCGTTAGAAAGAAAACTCGAAGAGCTGAAACTTCTTCCTACTGAAATTTTTTCAGTTCGGACGTTTACTAGCCTAAAATTTGCTCCGAACCTATTGGTCTGGCACAGTGACGTAAAAACAGGGGATTTTGGTGATTTTTTTTATTTTCCACTTACTCTTTTCTTCTACACACTTCTCATTTTCCCTTCTTCAAAACCCACGAAAAACAGAGCACTTCTCTCTATTTCTGTCATCTTCAAACCTTAATTCATCACAAATTAAGCCACTAAATTTATTCTACTACTAGAAATCACAAGCTAGCAACATCATCAACAAGATTTCATCATCCTCCTCCTTTGAATCATTCAATTCATCCAAGGATCCTTCAAGCTCTTCATACTCAACTACTTCAATTCTTTATCAATCCTTTATTTGAGGTGGGAACATGAGTAAACTTCTCTTCTCTACTCTAATTTTCATGTTTTATACTTTAGATTGTTAATTTTGAGTTATATCAATATGAACCTTAGATTTGCTATTTTAGAGAAGAGATGATTTTCTAAATTGCTATTAATTGAACTATGAAGTTGTGATGATGGTATTTGATATATGAATTTGTAAGATTGATTGTTATATGGGTTTTTAAGTTAAATTTTGATGATGAACAGTGAATTCGCCATAGTATACCTTGCCCATAAATTATTGGTATAAATGAATAAGTTTACTTTAAAAATTATTTATGGAATTTCCTTTAGTGTTGGTACTTAAACTTGGTTTAAAGACACATTTAATGTAAATTGTGTATTGTACGGATATTGTATTTGTGCTTGTATTTGTGGTTGGTTTGTAAGTTGGGACGGAGAGCCCCTCGGATGAAAAGACCGGAAACCGTGCACGGAAGCAAGTAAGAGGTGCCACCGCCACGGGGTGAGGAGCCCCCGAAATGGGGACAACCACATCAGCATTTACGGAGTAACCATTCATTATGTATGTGTTACTAGTTTATCCGAAATTTATATTCGGTTACTTATCCTCAACACAACAAAAATTAAATGTGTCGACTTTATGATTTATGTATTCCTTAACAAAGTGCCAACATTTTTATGATTCTTATATGAGTTTAATGAGGTGTGATTATTTTCTTTGTTAAATTCCATTATACTTTGGAGCCTCATTTATTAGGCTTGTTTACAATTTTAATAGTTCAATTATTAGTTTCATTTTGCACTCTTGTTTCCATTGGGCTTTTTAGCTCAGTTTTCCCTCCACAGGTACAAAATCTGATCGTGTAGTAGATGATAAGGGAAAGGGGGAAAAGATGAGGTTGCATGCGATAGAGTAGATCCTTGATACCAACTAGACCTTGTGTAGTCTTCATGTAGAAGACTTTGGTTTGTTTCTTTTGAGTTTTATTAATAATATGTTGAGGTTATGTAATATTAGTGAATAATATTTTGTGAACTTATGGTTTTATGTATATATGACTTTTATTTATATTTAATGAGTTTGATAATGGTTTGTGATTTGGTTTACAGTTTGTATCGTATAAGTGCGTCATAATTTTCAGATTTATATTTAAGGAATTTTAGTTGGTCTTTTATGCGTCCATTATCCAAATTTATATCCGCCATATAGGTGGATACCGTAGCGTCCCCGCTACCCCGGGGTGTGGGATTCGGGGCGTTACATGATAGACCCGAGGGTGGTGAGGGAGGTTAGACGACGGAGGCTCCAGAGCAGCCGTCTCAGACCATGCCGAGAGAGGAGCAGCATGCTGAGAGAGAGAGGTGATTTCTCTGAGCGATCCTGGGAGCCTGCGGGCTTCGGGGTTGATTATGAGCAGTTTGGGCAGACTCTTTCTACTGCTGTTGATGTTGCTACTTCTGGAGGGGTCCCACCTCTGAGGGAGACGGCCGTTGTGGACCCTCCTGGTGTTCGTACTTTCGCCACACTGACTCCTCTTTCGTCTGCTGCCATGGGCCCGCCGGCCAGATCCACAAGTCTCGGTGGCTCATCTTCTCGTCCTCCTTTGTTACCTATTTGTGAGGAGGGTGGGTCTACTTTTGCTGCCATGCCGACGGGTTCATCCATTAATCCGGTAGATCTGCCGGTACTTCCTCAAGACATATCCTATGTCGGTGCCGGTCTACGTCAGTATACAATGCCCGAGTATCCTATGTGGAGGATACATTGACTACTTGGGCTGCCGTCCTGGTAATGAGGTACGTGCCTTTCTTCTCTCAATATCTCTTCATATCCATGTTTATTTATTTTAACAGTGCTGATTCTTCTTTCTTTCCTTTTCAGAGGGTGAGCGTGCGTGTGGCGGACCTGAGAGCTTGGCATTCTCAGTACCTCTACAGTTGGAACCTGCTCCAGTACGTTGGTTGAGACCCCACGACATACATGCGTGACTACCAGAGGGCGATCGACGTCTCCTTGTGGGCAGATGACCCTCTGTCTTCCTCTTGTGCTCAGACGGAGTCTCGGAGGAGCAGTAGTCGGACCTCTAGGCGATCTCGATCTTTGGTGATTTGCCCCACAGCACCAGTCCAGTCGATGGGGCCTTCTCAGGCAGTAGCTCCTTCTACTCAGGGCATCCCAGAGGTCGATCCTACTCCCGAGGAGGGTTCGGGTGATAGTGGGAGTGTGTCCAAACGCTCCCGATTAGATTAGCTTTCTTTCCTGTATTTAATTAGTCCTGATAAATATGTAGTTTTTATTTTTTAGACTTTTAGATAGGGTTTTTGTAGAAAACTGTTCTTTTATTAGTTTTATATAAAAATCTTTATTTGTGTCTGATGTTACGCATTTATTTATCTAATGATGAAAAATAATTTACGTGGGCCGATAAAGTAAGAATCATACCTTTGTGATGGGATGCTACTTAAGGTATCTGCAAAAGAGTAAAGTGAGCTCAAATGCATAACAGTGGATCTTTTGGCAAAACTGACTCTTACGTGTAAGAAAGACTCAAAACAGAGCACACCAAGGGAGTTTGTCGCGCGACATTCCCTCTTGGATATGGGTTTCTCGCGCGACAAATAGGTACAGGAGCCCTCTTTTTTGCTATAAATACACCCATCCTCCTTCCTTCATCCTCACACCTTTCCCATAATGTCTTCTTATCTTACGAATTCTGATTTTTCTTATGTTGAAGCCCGAGATGCTCTGATATCTTCTGAGAATGGCTTGAACTTTGGTGTATTCAGTCCTTTAGCGAGCTGGCACCATCGTCCTGTAGATTTTTCCTTTTTGCTTGGCGCTCTGTACTTCTGGAGTCCTGCCGATCATCTTTTCCGTTTCGAACTAGAAGAGCTCTACTCGACTTCTGAAGAATTTTTTTGGCTATTGCGTTTTGAAGTTTGCCTTTTGATAGCTATTCCCGTAGAAGAAATCGGTCCTCGAGAAATGCTCATTGCCCTGTTAGACATACCCCAAGCGGCTTGTGATGGTTTTATTATTGACGGGCTTCTTGATCTCTACAAAATGGTGAGGTTCTTTCATCGTTACGAGGAGAGAGCTTCTTATAGTGCAGGGCGTACCGTGGCAGCCTTGATTTGTCTGGTTTCTAATATGCTACTGGTGACGGGCTCCTCCCGTGTCGATCTGACTATTCTGAGCTTGATCCATCAGGCAAGGAATGGGGAATCCATAGTGCCCATAGTTCTGGCTGAGACTCTAAATGGCCTTGATGATCTCCAAAAGGGGAGCTTCACCCTTCTTTAGGGGAAGTCCACGCTTGCTATACATGTGGCTATTGGAGCGTTTTCGATCAGTGGGGTTCAATGGGGTTCAGCTTGACAACCCGACATATTTCTTCCGTCGTCCCCTCTTTGGTGCCTTGACCATGTCTTCCTCTGATTGGACGGTATGGTTTTCAAAGAATTCTAGGGCCATTCGATGGAACATTCCTTGGTGGAAGCTGAGGGTGATAGTGCTTAGTACCGGGGGGAAGAATTATATTCGGCTCCGTGGGCTCTGGTTCACTTCTTTTTATCTCTCGGGACGTCTTCTTCGGCAGTTTAACATTTCCCAGGGCATTCCCCTTGGCCTGAATAATTTCTCTTCAGAGTCTAAATTCTTGACCCAGCATGTTTCTTCATCGGTGGAGAGAATGTGGCGTGCTCGACTGACTCGTCAGTTCAACCATGCCTGTTTTGGCATTTTCAGGCCCCTCCGGGCTGACATCATCCGTTCTCTTTGGGGGTCTCTTGAAGATGAGCTGATCGATGACCCCTTTCAGATGGAGTCGTTTCAGTTCATGGATTCTGAGCCTATAGAAGAAAGCATTGTCTCTGCATACCAGATTCTGGATGAGGCCCGAATTGACTTGGCTACTGAAGACCCAGCTTGGCCAACCCCTAAGGATTAGGTTTTTTGTATGATGTATCTCCCTTGTAACCTTCGGTGTTCTGAACCACCTTAATAATAAACAAGGTACTTTGTTACGAGAAATAAATTTCTTCATAATGTTTAAACCGGGCCTGAAGTCACTTCTTAAGTTGCCTACGTTCCCCTTTTAATTTTTTCCAAAGACACAATTTTGAGTTGGGGCTCAGGTTTACGTAGTTCTAAATTATACATGTTACATCTATTGGTAGTACTTTTTCAGTCGATCAATGTTGACTGGGGAATGCAGTAATAGTCCGTCCAAATCAGCGAGTATAGCGGCACCCCCTGTATCAATTTCTTTGACGATGTATGGTCCTGTCCACTTTTGCCCGAATTTTCCTTTTGGGTCTCTTGCTGCTTCTCAAATTTCTTTCAACATGATGTCGTTCTCATTGATACCCCGAGTCTTTATTTTCTGATTAAATGCTCGAGCGATTCTCCTTTGATACCCTTGGTGGTGATATGCGGCTTTCAATCTCTTCTCATCTAACAATGCCAACTCGTCGTAACGTGCCTGGACCCATTCCATCTCATTAACTTGATTTTGTAGCATTACTCTGAGGGAGGGAACCTCTAATTCAATAGGGAGGGAACCTCTAAGTGAAAATGGTGTTGCCCCGGTAGAGACCCTCTCAGTGGTGTGATATCCCCACAACGCATATGGTAATTTTTCTGGCCAGTCTCGACAGGTGTCGGTCATCTCGCTCAGGATATTCTTCAGATTCTTGTTGGCTGCCTCAACTGACCCATTGGTTTGCGGTCTGTACGGTGAAGATCTGTGTCGGGTAATACCATATTCCTCCATGATTATATTAGCTTCTCCTTCGAAGTGGGTGCCGTTGTCCGAGATAATTTCGTGTGGGACCCCATACCGGCAGACGATATTCCGCTTGATGAATCGGCAACTTTCTTAGAGTCAAGGGTCTGGAAAGACTTGGCCTCTACCCATTTGGTGAAGTAGTCGATGGCCACTACTATGAATTCGTGGCTGTTGCTGGCTTTGGACGAAATTTTCCCAATGATGTCTATTCCCCAGGTAGCAAAAGGCCAGGGAGCAGTCATGATGTACAACTTTTTCGGAGGAAGTTTCTGAGACTTAGCGTAGATTTGACATTTGTGACAACGGCGTATGTGATTAATACAGTCGTTTTGCAAAGTAGACCATAAATAACCTTGTCTGATGATTTTGCGGGCAAGTGTATGGCCGCTCATATGAGGTCCGCAATCGCCCCATGTATCTGATCCATCACCTGGACGGATTCTTCTTCAGTGAGACATTGGAGATAGGTCCCGTCGTAGTTCCTTTTATACAGCCTTCCGGCACAAAGTATGAACCCTGATGCTAGCCTTCTGAGTGTGACCCGTGTTTTCTTATTTGTTTGCTCGGGATACAGATGATTTTTTAATAGGTTCCAGATGTCATAAAACCAAGTGGTTGAGTCCCCCTTTTTTTCATTCTCTACCTCAAGGGCCATGCAGTGTGCTGGTCCGGGTCTTCTTTGTACGGTAAGAGTTATTTCTTCCATCCCCTCCGGGATATCGATCATTGATGCCAAGGTTGCTAGTGCGTCAGCAAAATTGTTCTGTAATCTGGGAGGTAGTAAAACTCCGAAAGCTCAAATCTCCCCACGACATCCTCCAGTCAGGCGAGGTATGGTACCAACTTCTCATCTTTGACCTTCCATTCTTGCAGCATTTGGTGGACCACTAATGCCGAATCTCCGTACACTTGTATTCTCCATATACCCCTTTGGAGCGCAATCTCTAATCCAATTATACAGGCTTCATATTCGGCCATATTATTGGTACAGAAAAAGTTCAGACGATATGATATCGGAGAGTGAGTTTGGTCTAGAGAGACTAACATGATGCCTACTCCATTCCCAATTTGGTTGGCGGCCCCGTCAAAGTATAATTTCCAGTCTTCATCCATTTTGACGTTCATGATAGTTTCATCTGGGAATTCGGCTTCTTCTAAAATGTCCCCCAATATCGGATTGTGGCCCAGGTAATCAACTATGATCTTGCCTTTGACTGCCTTTTGGGTCTTGTATGTGATATCGAATTCGGAGAGTAAGAATAACCATTTTGCCATACGGTTTGAGAGAGCTGGTTTCTCAAAGAGGTATTTCAGCGGATCTATTCGTGATGCCAGGATGACTGGAAAAACTAGCATGTAGTGCTGTAATTTTTGTGTCACCCAAACAAGAGCAATGCATGACTTCTCTAACGATGTATATTTTACCTCAAATGGTGAAAGTTTCTTGCTGATGTAGTAGATGGCCTGCTCTTTTCGGGTATCAATCACATGTTGGGCTAGCATAGCTCCTGCGACTGAATCCATGACCGTTAGGTACAAGATTAGTGGCAGTCCGGTTTGTGGTGTGGCTAATACTGGGGGTTGGAGAGATAGTCTTTGATTCTATCAAAAGCCTCCTGGCACTGACTGTCCCATTCTCCCGGCGAAGATTTCCTCAGGAGTTTGAAGATAGGCTCGCATGTCTGAGTGAGCTGAGAGATGAACCTACTGATGTACTGCAAATTACCCAAAAATCCCCGAACTTCTTTCTTGGTACGAGGCTCGGGCATTTCTTGAATAGCTCGAACTTTGGCAGGGTCCACCTCGATTCCCTTTTTACTGACGACATAGCCTAGGAGTTTTTCTTTGGTCACCCCGAACACACACTTCTGTGGGTTGAGTCTCATCTGGTACTGGCGGAGGCGATCAAAAAAGGCTCGTAAAGATGGTACATGGCCTTCTCTCTCCTTTGACTTGATTATCTTGTCGTCCACATACACTTCTACCTCTTTATGAATCATGTCGTGGAAGATGGTGGTAGCTGCCCTCTAATATGTTGCCCCGGTGTTTTTAGCCCGAATGGCATAACTGTGTAGCAGTACGTTCCCCATGGAGTGATAAATGCCATTTTCTCTTGGTGGTCTAGGGTGCATCTTGATCTGATTTTACCCGGCAAAACCGTCCACAAATGACTTCAAAGCATGGTTGGCGGTATTATCCACTATCAAATCAATGTTGGGTAACGAAAAATCATCTTTTGGGCAAGCTTTATTAAGATCCCGGTAATCCACACACATGGCGGACCTTCCCATTTGCCTTTGGAACAGGCACAATGTTGGCTAGCCATGAAGGGTACTCGATCACCCGCAAAAAACCCACACTCATTTGTTTCATCACCTCCTCTTTCACTTTCAGGGACCATTATAGCGTAAGTTTTCTCAACTTCTGCTTGACGGGCCTAAACTCTGGCTTGGTGTGTATCTCGTGCATGATTATCTGACTGTTCAAACCTGGCATGTCAGCATATGACCAGGTGAAGACAGTACTAATTCAGAGTTTGTGTGAATTCCGCTCTTTCCACTTTATTTAGACTTGCCCCAATACGAACTTCTTTCTTTTCTTTCTTCGTCCCCAGATTAATCATAAGAGTATCTCCCTCCTCGCTTCGTATGCGCTGTTCCTCCTGTTTAGGGTGTTCATTTGGTCTTTCCAGTTCCATATAAGCAATTACAGAATTGGAACTAATAGGATAACGCAAAATAGAATCTTCCTCATTAATGATAGTGCTTACAGGTACAAGTTCGAAAAGTAAATCTAGGAAAGATTTTTCTTTAGCCCTGCTCTCGCTTTTTTCTTTCACCCTTACAATTTCACTCTTTCCCCCCTTTTCCTGATAGTCTGGCTCAGTGTGTATTAAGTGTATAGGGTCGTCTCCTGACTCATTATCTCCTAGAGCCATGACATCGAAGAGATCTCCGATCATTTCTTCCTCTTCCTTGTCTACACTTTCTTCACTTGGTTTAATCGTTAACTTGGTAGAGAAGCTGTGTATAACACTTTCTTTGAGATAAAGGTTCTCTTCATAGAAGATTTCCCATCCTGGGAGGTTATCTCCATTGCTGTTTCTCTAAGGCTCTTGAAAACCACAAAAGGGGAAGTCCTCTCCTTCTTTGACGAAAAACCCATTCAGAGAGCTGAAACTCGGATATTGACGCCCTCGGCTCCGTTTCTCTTGGTTATCTTCTTCGGTGTGTTGGTACCCCAAACCTTCCCTTTTATACCTCGTTACCAGTTCCAGAGCTTGAAGTAATCCTGGTTGTCCCATTCCCAGGCTGGCTCCTAGTAAGTATTTCATCATTCTCAGCATATTTGTGACCTTGGTGCTGAGACCGGGCATATTATCGGGGGGTAGGTATTCGATTCTCTGGGTAGTGAGAGCTTGTACTTGAGGCTCGTATGAAAAGCCTCCTAACTGTATGCTTTGACTCCCGATGCCCAATACAGGTAACTCCAGATCTGCCAAGGTCCTTTCAGGATCTCCTTGGATGGTAATTACATTCCCTTCGAAGCTTATCTTGATCTTTTGGTGTAAGGAGGAGGGGAGTGCTCCTATGTCGTGTAGCCATGCTCTTTCCAACAGGAGGTTAAAACTGGAGGGAATATCTATGATTTGAAAGTCTGCTGGAAAGTTTTCGGGACCAACCATGAGATCCAGCTTTAAGGAACCCAGAACAGTCCTTCTGGTGTTGTCATAGGCTCTAACGGTCACTGCTGATGGAGAAAGCTCTAAGTCTAAGATACCCAGACATTTGGCGATTTTCAAGGAACAAACGTTTATAGTCGATCCGTTGTCGATGAGAACCTGTGGCAAGATTTTTCCTCAAGTTTTGACAGTAAAATGGAGGGCCAGACTGTGTTTTCTCCCCAAGGGAGATAAGTTTTCATCTAAAAATGACAGACTTCTCAGGACTGTAAGTGACCCGATCATGTTCGGCAGTTCTTCGGGTGTAGAGTCTGGCGATATGACAGCCTCATCTAGGAGCTTAATGAAAGCAGTCATGTGGGGTTTGGAGGCAACCAAAAGGCCCCAAATGGTGTTATGTGCTTGAGTTTTCTTCAGCTGTTCCAGTACTCGATCTTCTCCTGTTTCCTTAGGAGGTGGTGATTTCTCGGCATCCATTAGTGGTGGCTGATATACTCTTCCTGACCGGGTGATTTGTTGTATCCAAAGGGATGCTGGGTCTGATCCCTCTCTGGTTTCTGATGACTCTGGCAATGTAGACTAACTGAAGGCTTTGGGGGATTTTTCTGTCATATAGATTGTCACCTTGGGAAGGCCCAGGGGCTTCCATGGCTGTTTCTTCTTGTCCTAGGTCCATCCTATTCTAGCTTTTCCGGGATTGGTCTTGATTGTGAGTGGTTGTGGGATCTCCTGATTAGTCTTTCCTAACCCCTGCCTGGGTAGGAAGTTTATTTTATCCATCCATTGATCGATTATTGGATTGAGGCCTGGGGCCACTCTAGCCTTTATTGGTAGCACAACTGTTGTTTTGTAGGCAGGGTCGTCTCGGATAAGTCCAACTAGATCAAATCCTTCTTCATCAGTGGTCAAGGCGTTAGTTCCCGCAGGTGGAGCATGGTTGGGGAGGGGGTTGCTGGTAACATTGGGCCCGCCGGGTGCGGGAATGGTTTCAGCTTCAATGAGGTCCTGAATACAGTGACGGAGAGCCAAGCAGCGTTCCGTGTCATGGCCCGCTGCTTGATGGTATGCACAGTTCTCATTCATTCTCCAAGTACCGGGAATAGGACTCGGTGGAGGACGTGGGTTTAGTGGAGTGATTAGTCTGGCTTTCCAGAGTAGTTCCAAGCTTTTGACCAGGGTAGTGGGAAGGGTGCAGAAATTTCTCCTTTTCTTGGCCTCGGTGCCCGAAGAGTCTCCTTGTGCGGGCCAATTCATCGGGGATGCTTGTGGTGGCTGTTGAAACGAGTTCTGTTGATATGGGTATGAGCTTATTTGGTTAACGGTTGGAGTGGCCATCTTTCTCCCTTTGTGTGAGGCTTTCTTGGTATCATTCTCGGCTTTCTTAGCCAACTCTTCTTCTACTTGTGACCCCATGCTTAACAGGGCTCTAAAATGTGGGAATACGTGCTTTCCCATAAAACTTAATACAGCTGGAGTAAAATTCCTCTGTATGATCTCCAACTGTTCTTCTTCATCAGGCCGTTTGGACATTTCGGAAGCCATCTCTCTCCAACGTGTGACGAAATCGCTGAAGCCTTCCTTCTCTCCTTGCTTGGTCATTTCCAGGTGTTTGCGGGTAATTTCCAAATCTTCGTTGGACCCGTATTTGTTCATGAATTCCTTGACAATGTCTCCCCAAGTCTTCGTGTGGTGTCTTTCCAGATCAAAAAACCATCTCAGGGCGGCCCCTGTGAGAGTCATGTGAAAGGCCTGAGTCAACTTTGGCTCTCCACAGCCAGATACTTGCATGGATCGGATATATGATTGAAGATGGGTTTTAGGAGGTGTGGTTCCTGTGAACTTGGTGATGGAAGGGAGCTTGTGAAAGGCCTGGGTAGAGGGAAAAAGCATTCATATCTGTAATCTCGTCTCCTCCTTTTATCAAGGAGACCCCCCTTTGCAGAACCTTCATCTGCTCTTTCAGTTTCTTTATTTCTTCGCTTTCTCTCGACACCTCATCGGGCTGTTCCTGAGCTATAACCAATTCTGCATACACTGCCTGAAGTCGGTTAATGTCTGGGTATTCACTAGGAGGGGCTACTGGGGCCGGAGGTGGAATAGGCCTTCCGGGAACTTGTGACCATGGCTGGTATTAAGATCAACGCCCGGTTGGGGTTGTGGCCAGACGATGGGTATTTCTGGTTGCTGATAGGTAGGGCCTGAATCAGGGGCCCATTGATTCTGATTGTTGGGATCGGCTTGAATGGGACCGGCAGTGACGGGACCCACTTGTGGTAAACTAGTTCCTTGGATCGGGGGAAGCATTTGTGAAGACTGCCCTTGATCACGATTCGGTGGTAGTCGATCAGCTGTTAATTCTTCTATCCGAATTCGGGTACTCTGTTGCTCGGTCATGAGATATGCTAGAGTTATGCTGACAGTCCTCAATAAACGATGTATTTCGGCTAAATCTAGCTGTGGTGCAGACGCCTCGGCTAGGCCCTGACTTGTCTCTTGGTTCTCGGGTCCATCGACCATTTCAGGTGTGCTTGGTCTTACTAATCTCCCGGTATGATCTCGACCAGCTTAACCTTCCAGACTGTCGTCGTATTACGGCTGTAGACAGAACCACGGGGCGAAGATGAAGGAAGAGTATGACATGACTCGATTTTTGCCAAAAGAAACACTAAAAATAAATTTGCCGAGAATGGACTCGGGTTTCAAAAAAGTGGTGTAAAGTAAGCCGTAAGGTGGTACATCCCCTACGACTGTTTTGACAAGTGTTTTAGCTGACTCAAACTTATATGCAACGCAGGTGTAATGCAAGGTGAAGGTTTCAGGTTCCCTCCTATTTGGCAAGACCTCGCGATATACCCCAAGGGCAGGTACGTGCAAGAATCTTTTGATATACTTCCTGGGTATGTGAGTGTTCTTGTCACTCGATATACCTCGGGGGCGTACTTGGCCAAGGAGAGTGGAAGTAAATGCTTTCGGTTTATGTTGGCCTAAGCAAGCCAACTCCCTACTCACTTATAATACTTCCGAGGGTTCGGGCTAAATTCTTACTCGTAGAACCAATGCATGATTTGTGAAAGTGTGTGCAAAGTTTGAAAGGTCGGTTTTACGAAATATCATTATCTTTATTACGTATTTTTGAAAACTTCTATTTTCAGAAAAAAGTTTCTTCTCAATCAAATAATACAAGTAGGAAAAGCAGTAAAGGCTGATATTCAACAGATAAACAAGAATCCACATATAAGAGCCTAGTTTTTTATGTGTCCCCAGCAGAGTCGCCACTGTGAGAATCTGCAAATGCGACCCCCGGGTCTCGTCCCCGTTCGTTGGGCGTCTGAAACGTCGAAAAGGATCCCGTCGTTCCATTTGCTTGGAGTTTGTGTTGATAATTCATATCGGGTGCCCCTCTATCCTGTTTCTAGGTGTAAGAGGGTTCATTCAGAGTCGCCAGTACGTTTTACGAGAAAACGGATAAAAAGGGTTGTGTAAGGGGAAAGGCTACAGATAAGCCTTTCTTTACACATTTGTCTGTGAAACCAGGATTCTATAAGGTTCGAAAACTATGTTACGGATTGGGAAGGTGTTAAGCACCCATTCCTCCCTTTCGGTCTCTAGTGGACTTATATGTTTGTTTTATGTTGAAGAACTTGGATGCTTTTACTGGTAGTCTACTACTTTTCGAATAAAAATCCTAATTTTTAAGGAAAGCGGGAAAGGGTATGAAAGCCTTAGTGTTCCGAGATCCGATGTTTTGTTTTTAGAAAAAGAGAAATACAAATGGCGATATTGTAGTATTTTTAAAGAGAGGGAGTTTCCCGTATTATTTCTCAAATAATGACGGTTTTCCCGGGTTTTGATTTCTTTTGGTAAAAGTTCGGGTCTGATATCAGAACTAATTTTATGTGGAATCAGAACTCTTCAGAAGAGTTGGGTCAAACACATCGCAGTCTATAGAGAAGACAGGATTATGTTGGTTTCGATTCCTAGGTAAGTCTCATCAATCTGGGTTTTAAAAACAGAATTTTATCCGGATGATAATATACTTACTCTTCTGGCTTTACAAATGGTTTTATCAGGGTCTTTTGTTTTGAAGACGGTAGACTATTTATAACTTGGCAATAAGTTTATTCAAATAAAACATGGACAAAACAACAGAAATAAAACAAGTACACAGATGAATAATGTTTAAATACTAGAAGTGACTTTATTTACCCTCCCGACGAGAATAATAATAAGAAATAAAATATAATACGGCAGAGAGATCTCCGGCGATAATAATCTTCTCCTTCTTCAGATATTTCCGAGAATTCGATTCCAGAAAAGAGACACGTCGAGTGTCGAGAATAGATTCGATCTCTTCAGAAATAAGACAATAATCGAGAATGCTTGTTGCTGTTTTCTGCACTGGTCTGGCGATTTTTCTTGCTGTTTTCAGCTCTGATTTTTGGTGTCCTTAATCCTTGGGGGCTGCAGGCCTATTTATAGTGGTGAAAAGGTGTATGTCGCGCGACATTAAGGTGTATGTCCCGCGACAATCTTGACTGTCGTGCGACATTTCACTTTAATGATGATTCTGACTCACTGATGAGTCAGAAAGTGGAGTGGTGGGGTGTTTGTCGCGTGACATGTCCCTATAAAGTGGGATTGTCGTGCGACAATCTTGTATGTGTCGCGCGACAATCTTGAATGTCGTGCGACATTTCACTTTAAAATATGTTTGTTTGGCCAACAAACCTCTTCGAGGCAGTTCCGGGTGTTCGGGTGAGTTCCGGATTCTAAAAACAGTATTTTCGGAGGTCGTTAGGGTTTTTGCGGGGGTCACGGATCGGGGTGTCTACACTTTCATTTGATCACCCGAATCAAACTCATGATTTTTCTGAATTTTTGGAGATCCGACCGTCGAATTGAGTTGATTTTCGACTATGCTACTCCTTTTGATAATGTTTAACAATTCTCAAAGTTTGAGGATGATCCAAAATGCGTAACTCTCCTTTCACAAGTTTCCAAGAGTTTTGACAGTTTTTGATTCTGACAATTTTCGATAATTCTGTAACTCTTCATCCGGGGTCCTTTCGGCTTTCTTGTGCATTCAAAAATGCTCGTGCATGCATGCGTGTTCATTTCTTTAAAAATCAGAATTCTTGCGGGGATCACAAAATGAGGTGTTCACACCTTGCTAATTATTATCATATTTTCTGAGATAGTGGTCTTGTTACCTTTTCCAGGGGTGTGGCTTCGCAAGACTTTGGGGCAAATTTCAAGGCTATCATTTGAGATTTGGATCTGGAAAAAATAGCTTGGCTGTTTCGGTGGACCAAAATATTTTTTCAGGTTCGGTCAGTCTTCCTCCATTTATCCTTTACCAAAGTTTGCCTACTGTCCTGGCTTTCCTTGCCAGCTTTTAGCCGATGGAGTACACTATTCGATCTAATCTAACGCCTGAGGCTTCAAAGTAAAGGGTCACTTATTGTTTTTGTGGATGAATTGTGTGATCTTTATAATATAGCTACGAACTACTAGAGTTTCTTGTGCTATGCCATCCGCGATCTGCTTGAGTATGATAGAGGTTATCGTCGCGCTATGCGAATTAGTTAATGCCCTATAGGTGGGATTTCTAGTCATGTTGGACCCTCTGATTCATCCATGGGGTTAATCTGGAATGCTTTAACCCACGCAGTTCCACCTTTTGCCCCATTTCGTAGTTCTTCTTCTCGCCATTCTCTGCTTGGTCACATCGAGGATGTTAGATCGGCGGTAAAACATAGTCGCTAATTTTTATTTTGTTTGTTTTTAGAAATATTATTTTTTTATTTTAAAAAATGTTTGTTTAAAATGTTGTTTGTTTTTTTATGAAATTGAAAATCGTGTATTTTATCATAAACTAAGTTATTCTACTCGAAAATGCCTTATATATAAGATGCAATACTTACTCTTTTCCAAAAATATGTCAGTTTATTTGAAAAGATATCATCTAAAAAAGGTTCTTTTGTCTTGTGGACAAAAGGTGGCCTTTTGTCTTGTGGACAAATGGTGGACTTTTGTCTTGTCACTATATATATATCTTCCTTAGGTCTCTTATTTTTTTCACTTCTCGCACTCTTTTTCCATCTCTTACTCCTATTATGTTGCCTTTTTGTTTTGATGTTGCTATCAAATTCCTTTAGACTCTTAGACTGCTCATGCGTGTTGATACTAGCGATCTACAGATATCCAATGTTGCTTCCTCCCTAGGGCCTTGCCTTTTTTAGAACTGTACTGATCATGCTTTTCGTTTTGGTATTGATGTGGTCTATCCTACTTATGAGGAATTTTCTTGGTTTTTGGGTTAGCTTGCCGATACCGAGCTTGTAGCTTTAACACCTACCCTCAGTCTTTGTTTGGTTATTGTTGACATTCTTCTTGTAGATTCTTTGATTTGTCGTCTGATGTTTAGCCCTCATGGTCTGAATCATTAATGTTCGGTTCGCTTTTTGCTTGATTACCGAGATGACCCTATTTTCTCTAGTGCCCATACCGCAGGTGCCATGGTATATGTGTATGCCACTTTGTTGTTTATTACTAGAGATTTCATTTATTCCTACATAGTATTACTAGTCTAGCAGGCCCTTCAGGGCCCTATCAATTGTAACCTATGTTTTGGCTAAGACTCTAAATGGTTTGGATGATATGGCTGCTGGTCAATTTGAGTTTTTACGCGGTAATGCGATATTGTTATACATGTGGCTTTTAGGGCATCTTCAATTTGTGTCTGATAAGGTTATGGGTCCTTCTATTCTCAGAAACCCTGCATGTTTATTTTGTCGTACTTTTTTACTCGGTGGTTGATGGGGTTCCAATGATTGGACTGAAGCTTTTGCTGAGGTTACTAGATACATTAGGTGGCACGTGCCGTGGTTGCGATAGCGGTTGATGGTTTTAATCTACTGGCGGTCAGTATTATGTGAAAATACGGGACTTATACTTGACTTCTTACTACATCCCTTTGGTTGCGACTATCCCACATTCCTTGGATGGATTTGCCTTCTCCCTTGGATTTCGCGGCTGACCTTGTTCCTGTTGATACTCGGCTTTTTCTTCGAATTTGGGCTATGTGGGGAGAGTGTTACTTGGTCTTTTAGAGCTACTGAGTTCGAGATTTCCCACCTAATGAATGCTACACAAGTGAGGCATATTTGGGATAGGGTTCAAGATCAAGTTCTTGGTATCCCTCATCAAATGTGATAGTTCACGTTCGTGGATGAGACTCCTAATGTTGATGCTATAGTGCTTGGATATGCGATTATGGACCAGGCTAAGATCGAATGTTCAACTAAAAATGATCATATGCTCTCTCCATTAGCTTAGGGATACTTCGTAGTTTCTGCATGTTTAGGTTTAAACACAGCTTTAGGAAACTTTTGAAATTCATTTTGTTTTATAAACTTGTTTTTTCTATTTTGTAATGAATGAAAAAGTAGGTTTTTTTATTCCTTTATGAAAATTAGACCAAGCCTGAAGTCGTTTGTCAGGTTTACATATTTCTTTGCTCTGCTAGCTTATGTCCTTATTGATAATATTTCTTAAAATAGTTTAGATTAACTGAAGAATTGAACTATTGCCCATCCATATATGTGAGTTTGGCTGCTCCTCTAAAGAGAATTTCTTTGACAATGTATGTCATAGTCCATTTTTGTGCGAATTTACCCCTTGAATCTATAGCTGGTTCCCTAATCTCTTTCAGTACCAAATCATCTACTTGTATTCCTCTTATTTTTACCCTCTGATCTAAAGCCTTGGAAACCCTTCTCTGATACCTTTGTTGATAATAGGTGGCCTTCAATCGTTTTTCATCAAGTAGTGTCAACTCTTCATAATGACTTCTAACCCAATCAAGTTCAGATGCCGAGCTTTCTAGCATTACCCTTAGCAACAGGATTTCCATTTCTATAAGCAGTACTTCTTCCATTCCATATGTTAATGAGAATGGTGTTGCGTTTGTAGAGACTCTTTCGATAGTGCAATACCCCCATAATGCATACGGTAACTTATCGACCTCTTTTCACCATTTTACAGATCACACTCTTATGATTTTTATTTGCTACCTCTACCGCGCTATAGTCTGAGGCATTTAAGAGGACGCTTTATGTCTCTGTATCAAATATTCTTCCATCACATCATTGGCTTATCCTTCCAAGTGAGTTCCGTTATTGTATACTATCTCGTGTTTTACCCCATACCTACAAATAATGTTTTTTTGAATGAACTTTGCCACTTTCTTTGAACCGAGCTTTGCATATGACTCTACATCGTCCCATTTTGTGAAATAGTCAATTGCTATTAGTATGTTTTTGTGCCCATCGCTTCATGATGGTGATATTTTTTTGGTGACATCTATTCCCCAAATTGAGAATGGCCAGGGGGATCTCCTAACTACTGTATAATTTTTTTAGGGGAAGTTTATGATATTTTGCATGCACTTGGCATATGTGGCATCTTCTGATATAATCATTGCAATCCTGCTACATGGTGGTCCAGTAATTCCTTTGTCGAACTATCTTTCCCCCGTGTATTTTACTTGTAACTAGATGGAAACCTTTCTCTTTTAAGCATCGGACATGTATTCCATCATGACTCATTTTGTATAGTTTTCCTAAACAAATAATAAATTGAGTGGCTAAACTTTGGAGTGCCACCTAAGTCTTCTTCTTAGCACCTTTAAGATATTTCACTTCTTTTAAGACTTTCCAGATGTCATAATACCATGTTGATGGATCTACTGTTTCCTCTTTTTTCGTATTCAAGAATAAGACAGTATGCCGCGTTTTCTCTTTGCTCAATACTTATATGCACTGTTTGTATATCCTCTGGGATTTCCACCATTAAAGCCAAAGTTGCCAGTGCATTGGCAAAATTATTCTGGCAGCGGGGCACATGATGGAATCTAACCGTTTTGAATTTGTTTGCCACACCTTGCAATCGATCTACGTAGGGAATGAGCTTTTTTTTCTTTGGTTTTTCACTTTTGTAGTATCTGTTGAATGATAAGAGCCGAGTCTTCAAATACTTGTATCTTTGTCACCCTTTTCTTAAGGGCAATTTCTAAACCCATAATGCAAGCTTCATATTCAGCATTACTATTGGTGGAGTCAAATTCCAGCCGAAAAGACAATAGTGAGTGGCTAATTGTTTCCGTCGCCTAATTGTTTCATATAGGAAGTTGGGCTCTTCTTTTTCTTCTTGTAACATAAGGTTATTGGCTAAGAAATCTGCGATCATCTGTCCTTTAATTGCATTTTGAGTAACATAAGTGATGTTGAACATTGGTTTTTCGAATAGATATTTCAACGGATAATATAACATACGAGCATGTAATGGCATAACTTCTGAGTGGCTTCGACTAAGACTGCACAAGATATCTCTAAAAGCGAATAGTTTTTTTTGTACAGTGACAACTTCTAATTGATATAATAAATGGCCTGCGCTTTTCGACTTTGAGCTATATGTTGCGGCAGCATACCCCTTATCAGTTTCATTAACTATAAGATACAATAATAAGGAAAATCCTAGTTGCAGAGGTGCATGAACTAGCAGCTTTGACAAATATTCTTTGATCTTCTAGAATGTTGCCTAACACTATTCATTCCATTGACCATCTGACGACTTTTGCAGTAGCTTGAATGTAGGTTCACATGTTTGCGTGAGTTGGGATATGAATCGTCTAATATATTATAGCTTACCCAGGAACCCTCTGATTTTTTTCTCGGTGCACGGCACGGGTATTTCTCGAATTGCCTTTATTTTAGCAAGGTCTGCTTATATTCCCCTTTTGTTGACAACATACCCCAGTAGCTTGCCTTTGGTTAACCCAAATACACACTTCTGCGGGTTCAATTTCATTTGGAACTACCCGAGTCTATAAAAAAAGGCCTTGAGGGCAGAGAGATGTCCCTCTCTTTCCTTAAATGATCATGTCATCCACATACACTTCAACATCCTTATGGATCATGTCATGGAATAGTGTGGTCTCAGCCCTTTGATATGTTGCACCAACATTCTTTAACCCTAATGGCATAACTATATAACAATAAGTTCCCCATAACATTATGAAGGCAGTCTTATCCTAGTGGCCAGGATGCATTTTTATGTCATTATAACCAGCAAAACCGTCAACAAGTGACTTCAAAGCGTGGTTAGCAAAGTTATCTACAATTAGATTAATATTGGGCAGTGGAAACTTTTTGACTTTTTGTAATAGCGCTATGTCGGCTAACCACTTTGGGTAATCCAGTGCTTGGATGAACCCCACTTTTAGTTTCTGCTCAACTTCTTCTTGAACCTTGAATCACCAGTATAGTATTAACTTTTTGACTTTTTGTTTAATTGGCATACACTCTTGCTTGGTATGGATTTCATGCATCACTATATCTGTGCTAAAACTTGGCATATCTATATAAGACCAGGAAAATACATTAACATATTTTCTTAGTAGTTCATGAAATTCTTTGCTTTCGGCATTGCTTAATTCAGCCCTGATTTTTACTTATTTCATGTCCTCATCTGTCCCTAGGTTAACTGTAATAGTTTCACCCTCTTCAATTTGGATTCGCTGCTCTCGTTTTTTTTGAATATCAGTTATGAATTCAATTTATGTTGAGGAAGTACATGACTCAGACACATTCAGATACTGGGAAATTGATTATATCTTATTAACGAAAATACTATCGAGTACATTATTAAGAAATTCTCATAATCTTCATAATCGTTCATTCTTCCCACATTTTTATCCCATACAAATTAACTCATTTTCTCACTTAAATTCCCCTTATCTTTTACTGGACAGATTAATGCGATTGGGTTAACTAACTGGCCTTGGTAACTATCATGACATGTGTGTTTGCTCGGGGCTGAATGTGTTCTTCAGAAAACAGGTTCTTTATCATAATCGTTATATCTTCGGTTTCGTCCCAATCATTCTTGCCCCAATCTTGATTTGCAGTGCAATATACCTAGCCTTCTTTACTGTATAAGTCTTTGATGTAAAAGATTTCAAACCCTAGGACTCTTTCACTTTTCAAATTAACCCACAAAACCGCAAAATGGGAAATCTTCCCATTCTTTCACGAAGAAACCATTAAGGGAGATATTGATCGATATTACCTTAGAACCCAAATCTTTTGTAAACTTGTCTTTTATGTTACCTTCATGATTCACCCAACCTAGCATATTCTCTTCCTTATATATGAGGCTCAACTGGCTCAGCTATTTCAACCTGCCTATCGCCCAATCCGTGGCCTGGTATGTATCACACAATGTTCATCATAGCAATGATTCAATCTTTTGTGTAGTCAAAGCATGTACACTTTATTCACATTGAAAACCTCCCAGTTGCAAGTCTTGACTACCTATGCCTAAGACCGGCGTGTCTTTAAGCATTATAGTTTTATCATAATCACCATGTATCACAATAATTTAATCCCCTACTGGGATTTTGATCTTTTGATGTAGGGAAGATATAAAAGCACCTACCTAGTTGATCCATGCGCGTCCGAGCAATAGGTTAAAGCTCACTAGTGTGTCAATAACTTGAAATTCAATACAAAATTCAACTGGCCCAATTAGGAAACTCAATTCTACAGACCCCAACACTTGCCTTTTGGTATTGTCATAAGCTCTTACTATTACCAGATATCCTTCCAAACTATTTTCATCCAGTTCTAGGGCTTTGAATGTCTTGAGCGAGCAAACATTTATGGTTGCCCCATTATTTATAATCACTTTCGGGACTACCTTAGCTCTGGTTTCAACCACTATGTGGAGGGCCTGATCATGATTATTTTCTAATGTGATAGGTTTTCGTCTGAAAAAGATAAAATGTTATGCATACTCAGAGTCCCAATCATGGCTATTAACTACTTGGGCGGCGATGATTCTATTAGAACTATAGCCTCGTCCATGAGCTTGTGGAACGCCGCTCGATGCGGTTTGGAAGATATACACTAGTAATTCCTAAATAGATATTTGGGCTAGAGTTTTCTTTAACTAATCAACGACTTGGCTCCCGTTAGGTTGAGCCACCTCTTTCTTTCCTTCATCACTTTTCTTTTCTTGTGCATGGTAAACTTCACCCCAGTGGTTCAGTTGTTGCTCCCATCTAGCCAAATTCTCCTCTTCGGTTGTATTAGATTATGACGTAACTTTTGACCAGTTAAAGCCAGCTATATTAACATGTGTGCTCATGTAACCTTCTTTGAGACAGACCACTTTCTACTCGGCATGTCCTAGCCAATTTTTACCTTCTTCTCTTGATGACCCAAACCATGCCTGCATAATTTGGTTTTGACAACAATGGGCTTAGTAATACACTAGTTATTCTTGCCGAGCCCTTAGCTGGACAATATTTTTATTTCTGGCATCCACTTACTAACAACAACAGCTTGGTTTAGAGTTTCATTCAACATCTCTTGGAACATGCTCTCCAAGTCTTCTTACTTCTTAGTAAACCTTGGCCTATACGGCTTTCGACACGGTAGGCTGCCATAACTTCTATTTCCTTCTTCCTAGCAGGCTTAATTAGGGAGACTAGGTCACCCTCCGCCCTTTCAACTGGTAAGACATTAATCCTCCCTCCATGGTGGGGTAGCAGGTTCTTCACAATATTTGGAGTCTCCATTATTAGTCATACGCAAGTACAGATACTTTGTTACTTCCTAGTGTTCTGTGATTACTTTTTGTTATTGAATTGATAAAATTGCAAGACAACACAATAAAAGTTTTTTTTACAATCAAATTATATTAGACATAGGGTTTATTTCTTCTTATTAAATTGCAAATTGATTTTTCAATGAAAACCCTAAAATCAACCTAGTTTATGCTCCTCTAAAGCTCTCATTTTACCATCGCCAAGTTCAACTTTCGTGTGGGCACTCGAGTACCATGTCAATTTGATAAAAATAGTTGTTTTGGCATGCCATGGTTTGCCTGAAAATGTACATAAGATTTTGATATGGATTGTGATTTGGGATGTTGTTCTTATTTTTAGAATAAGTATTGAAATGGCAAGTATGCATTCCAAGCATTTATATAATTATGTTGATGTCATGGTATATTGATTCTGGTTAGTTTACATTTGCTCATTTAGATTTATTCCGGTGCATTTAAATTTCATATGTGTTAAAATATTTCATGTTTTCAAAAGATTTGTTAAATTTTGTTTATACAAAACCCGTTTTAGCAAGAGTACTGAAATGGGTTAGTTAGTGACACTATCGTGTCCTAATTACATATTAGTTACGTTAATTAAAGCCAATTTATTACACTTCAAATCAATCTATCCACCTAGAACAATGGTTAGTGGTGCAAAAAGTTTCAATAATTGGGAAGAACTGACTCACAAGTTTTACGAAATATCCTACAAGGAAGATGATGCTGTTTAGCATTTCATTAACATCATTCCCCACTCTATTTTCCTAGACAAATTAGGAATTTATATTTCCATATAAAAGCTCGCAAAGCGGGAATAACACAACCAATTATAAAAACCGATCAAAATCGAGGTGCATGGAACCTCAATCAAAAGACAAAGCCCAAATTTTCCTAAAAGATTTAGCAAACAAATTGGTAGCCTTATTGGCACTCCTACTAATAGATACACCAAAGCTAATTAGTATACCATTTAGATAACTACTACAATTTTTTTAATTGACAATGTAACCATTAAAACCGTAACAATAGGAAATATCAATCTTATTTAAGAGCATCTCCAATGTTAAAATGGATTGGATCTATCAAAAATATGGACATATAAGCATATCTAATGACATGGTTCCTATGTGGCACTAAAAATATTGTTCATGGCTAAATTCTAAAAAAATCATCTCCAATGGTGTTGTCCATAAAATTGCTACTAACATTATTTGTCAAATTTTTTAATAAAAAAAATCAAGTATATGAATTTTGTTTAATAGATCTTGGAGAATAATTTTTAACAATATAAATTTTATTGAATATAGAATTGTAAATTAAAAGTTAAAATAATTTAAAATTTTAAAAGTAAATTATTAAGGTAAAAATTATGACGTGGCATCTAGACATCGTCTAGAAGATCCTCTAAATGTTGAGGGTCACCCTCACAATGTCTTCCCCTTTTTTGACACATCAACTTCATGGTCATTATACATGGTTGTAATGGAGATGGTTTTTTTAACCCATTGTCTATATATCCTACGTGACACTCCATTTTTCTCCGATTTATGGTTGCATTGGTGATGCTCTAACACTATCCAAATCTTCAAATTTTTTGTATTGAAAATTCAGTCCCTCAAAGCTATCATTTACACCAATTATTTAATTTATCGTCCACGACTTTGATTAGATGCGCTCTCTCTAACGCACACAAAATACTGGTTAATTGACAGTTAAAAAGTCTTGTAATACGGACGCGAAATTAAACAAGTTTAGGAACTAACTGGTCATCAAGTTACATAATTCATTAGGTTGTCATATGGTTCTTATATTAGCTTCGTTACTCTTTTCAGGGTTATTTATATTTTAATCCCATAAAGTTTGATTGCTTTTTTATTTTTGTCATTTTGTGCCATGCCCATCCTAAAAGTTTGTTCTCATTGTCACATTAGTCCAAAATCCAACGTGACGTTTGTTTCTTTGACATGAACTACCATGTGTAGTTGACGTAACTTAAAGATCAAAATTACACGTGGCGATATCCGTCCAAAAATCTAACGGTGGGTTGGATTTTGGACCAATGGAAAAATCAGAGCAAACTTTACGCACATATATGATCCAAAATGAAATTCATGAACAAAAGTGCAAAAGTGTGAAGCTTTGAAAGGATAAATTATAAATAACTCCTCTTTTTGATTGGCAAGCCCCTTTTTTCCTCATCCGAAATTTAAAAGTATAATAGTTTCATTTATCTACATTAAGATCATTATCTAACATAACTTGCCTTAAAAAGTGGAGAAGAGGCAATATTAAAGACAGAGAGAGAGAAGATGGAGCAAGTGGCAAATTAAATAAACAATAGCTTTTATTCGATTCTCACATTACTTTTTGATACATCCAAATAGGAGATATACGTATCACCATGAATACATTTTTTCCCAATCAGGGGAATGCAGATCGGCCCAGTAGTTGCGAGAGTAAAATCCATCATCCTTCACTAACCAGTAGCATTTATGTACATCCGATTGAATAGGATCACAATTTGGAAAATCATCGTGAGCATCAAAAACATCAAACGAAATATCTTTGCTTTGCCAATAAAAATGGCAAAAGAAAAGTGTAGTTTCAAAAAAATTGATACGGAATGCCCAATAGTATTCCTGGCCCACTAGGGGACTATGGTATCCCAAATCATCGTCCTTCGATTGGCAACGAAACTGAAGCTGGTAGGTATTATCAGGTAATCCATTAATAATGTGAACCTCCGCTTTTGTACCTAAACTGAAAGCATCAATGCATTTACTGCAAGAAAGGTATAATATGAGGATGAGCAGAATTCTAGGGGTTCTCATGGCAAAGAAACCCATGTTGTGAAATGATATTTTCTATAGTGCCAACAATGTTGCTCCTAATATAGAGATAAGAATGAACAACAACTTTACATTGTCATAAAGTAACTGTCAAAATAGAATGAATATTTAGTAGGGTAATAATTAATTTTACAATTCAGGTAATCAAATGGATAATTGTTTGAAATGGTAACAATCTAATTACGAATGAGAAAAGTTAATAATTAAGGAAATTCGCTTAATTACAGGAATGATTTCTAATAGCCAAAAGGTTGCTTGTTTGAACCTAATTAAAACATTAACCGAATGTGATCGCTTTTCTTCGCAGAATACTAGACCCACGCCAGTTGGGGGACAATCTATTGATGTACATTACTCATAAAGAAGTTTGTTTAAAATTCTAAGAGAGGACAATGTTTCCATCTATGAAAAGTATGTAGGTTTAAGTTTCTATACTCTTGTTTATGAGTGTACTGCAAAATTCCTACTCCTGCACGTGCTTAATCTAAGTAAATATATATATAAGTTTGGATAATAATAATAATAATAATAATAATAATAATAATAATAATAATAATAATAATAATAATAATTTTATATAGATATAATGAGGTAAATTATAAAGAGGAATTTTTATTTTAATAAAAAAAAATGTCTATTTAGATTAATAAATAGATGAATTTTGTTTTAATTTTGTAGAGATCATCTATATACTGAATAGATCACGTCTATTAAAGTTTGTAAAAAAACCCAACAAAGAAGTGGGTGTATTGAAAAATTGATATATATGTGCATTTCGACCAATAGAATTTTTTATGATTGTCTCACATATTTTTAGATTGAATTTTTTTAATGAAATTTAGTGGAGATGATCTATTCGTAATATAAATCAGCTCTACAAAGGTTTAAAAAATAGTTCATCAATTTACTTCTCTAAATAAAAATCCATTCCTTTATAACTTAGCTCTAGATATAAATATTTTGTATTGATATAAATTTGACAAATTATATGTCGTTATTATCTATTAATTAAAAGAATATTATCAAAATTTATTATAATAAATCAATAATTGATACATTAATATATTAATTTTTTATGATAAATTTTTATGTTATAATAATAATAATAATAATAATAATAATAATAATATGAGGTTCACATATATATATATATATATATATAATTTGACCACATACACATGAGATGCATATGATAATCGTATGTATTCAATTTAAGAAGTAATATTTAACAAAAGAGAAAGATAGTATAGTGGTGTTCAATTTGTGTTGGCAACAAATCTTTAAAAAAAATATTTATAGGGGTAAAAAAAAATTTCAAAAGTTTGACAAGACTTCAAGAGGTTGAAGTGAGTCTTGCCTTTGTAATATAGAATATATATATACATACGTACACAATTTTTCTATTGTTAGATTTTAGGGATATATATGCTTTCGAATATATGCATAGATGTACAAATACACCTATTTCAAATTCATGCATAACATAATTAACATGGCCATATTAATCAAACGATGATTAGTTTTATAATAAATGTGACACCCCGAATCCCGTTATCAGATTTCACCTACGGGACCCGGTTAATCTTGGATGCCATGCACGACAACAGGTTTAAAATAGAAAAATTACAACTTTTAAAAAAAAAATCTTAAATAAAATATAATCCGAGTAAAATTCATTTTTATAAAATTTCATTATGTTGAGTTCGTTTTAGTAACAAACCGTCCTATCATATAAAAATCATTTTATACAAGAAACATCTCAAGCAATCAACATTTGAAAACACTCCACATATTGCAAACCATTTGATATAAGTTCACATCAAAACCAATAACGACTACTTTACACAAAGTTTATATACAACGTACTCTAAAAAAACAAAAGATAATATATGATTTAGTCCTTGACTCAAGGGCTACAAAAGCTAATGGACATCAGAGGCCTTCTAGATGGATACACCACGCTCCAATTCCCGAAGCCTATCGTGCAAAACTGTTAGAAAATGGGAATGAGCTAAATCCGGGCTCAATGGGAACTATATAGGTTTTTTATAGAAAATACAAATCGCATACAAAAGCATGTGCATCTTTATATAGAAAATAACTACTTTACTTTACTACAAAAGTTTATAAGACAATGTGATGCAGTGCAACCCACATACAAGTGCATGCCGAATCCCACTAGGATTCCCGTCCTAGTTATCGAAAGCTATTTACTCGACTAATCGGTCCCGTATAACCTGAGAACTGTTCGTATAAAACCATCTCATCACTAACACTAGCTTCCTAAGGTTCGTCCTGCTACGGTGGATTCGCTCGTAATTGTAATTCAACACTATATGAAACTATCCAGTATTAATACCGTGGGTCGCTAACTAATACCCATGCATTTATCTTTTCGTCTTTATAATTAGTTCATTATATGAATCGGTTCTACACCCACAATCTAATGGATATTTTCACGTACATGCTTTATGCTTCCATTTAATCGTCAATCCTTTACATATATTGTAAATTTGGCCCCTCGTAATCAATTTGCCCATGTAACGCTTGTCATACAATAATCTCAACGAATCACATGAGTAAGTATAATAACAACAAGAGATATGATACAATAAACTATAACAGTAATAGTCAAGTAAATATCAATCAATCATAGCTCTTGTATAAAGCCTCAAGCTTACAACCTGCAGTCACTAAGCTTAGAGCATCGGTTTCCAAAGGACCCTAAGGTCTAAACTAATCATGTCTCTCTAAGTGAGCGAACTGCTCAGGGACTTGGTCTTATCTTGTAAATCATTTGGAGTTGAACCCGTGCAAGATATTTTCCTTAGGACTACGCTCAAAATAGTTAACAAGAAGATAACCGTAAAGGAAAGCTCCTCCAAGGACGGAACTACCTTAGGATGTTTCACCTAAGTGTAGGGCTACTACATCTCGGAAAACATAGTCCCATTGATAGAACCACACGATCTAATCCGCAAGCCAGGGAAACTATAAAAAGCAGGACTATGAAGCTCATTCGTGGGAAAGCAATATTGAGCAATATACATTAATATAATAATATAACAGGCGGCTACCACCATAATATACTAGATAGCCCTTTCCTTTGTGCGCTTTGGGTGGCTCCACTCCAGCTATAATTAGTACCGATACTCCTGGCTTGATATTTATATCCTGGTACCTTTGGCCTAGTATTTATATCCCGGTATCCCCATCCTTAATATGGTGCACCTGTATACATATACAATGGTATTTAAATCACGGTACCTCCGGCCTGGCATTTATAGCCTAGTGCCCCCGACCTTATTATTTTGAAAACTGCAAACGAATCAACACTTGCAATTATAATTACAACTAATCACATTGTATAGAGCTCCAATCCTAAATCAATTGGGGCTTTAACCCATAACTAGTATCGGTATTTAAACATAGCAGCTACAACCCAATCATATGGCAGGGCTAGAACCTTCCATGGTGAACCTATAACCTTACAATATTCACCTAGGTAGATAATTGTGCCAAATGAGGTAATACCATAAACAACAATACATATGTATATATACCAAAATCATAAGTAGGCAACACAATCATTGAGTTCCAAATCAGCTTATACATCTATTCCCATCATTTCCAAGTACAAGTGTGACAAAATCATCAATCATTCCACCAAGTTAAGTATACCCATGGTTCATATCAAAATTCATACGCTTTATCTCATTCTTGGTGGGTTTTTGGGCTAACCACCATAAATTGATACATAAATGCTTGAAATATAATAAAATAAAGCGTTCGATGTGATATCAAGTTAAGTATAAGTGTGACAAAATCATCAATCATTCCACCAAGTTAAGTATACCCATGGTTCATATCAAAATTCATACGCTTTATCTCATTCTTGGTGGGTTTTTGGGCTAACCACCATAAATTGATACATAAATGCTTGAAATATAATAAAATAAAGCGTTCGATGTGATATCAAGTTAAGTATAAGTGTGACAAAATCATCAATCATTCCACCAAGTTAAGTATACCCATGGTTCATATCAAAATTCATACGCTTTATCTCATTCTTGGTGGGTTTTTGGGCTAACCACCATAAATTGATACATAAATGCTTGAAATATAATAAAATAAAGTGTTCGATATGATATTAAGCATTACTATAAAGGTAATCAAGGTTTTATAATTCCAAACCCAAGTGCAAGTATAACCGTACCTAAGGTTTGTATAAATTTGGGAAAAATGCTAATACAACAACAAATCTTTAAGAAAATAGGTTTAGTAGTAGTGTTCTGACCTCTATTGTTAATATTCCTCGTAATTGAAGTGCTTCGAGAAGTGTAGGAGTCAAAACCTCAAAGCCCTAGCTTCCCCCTTGAGCTCCAATGGTGGAAATGGATGAAGAAGATGATGAATAATAATAAGCAATCTCAAATCTTGCATCAAGATGATGGAGCCTCACAAATCCCTCAAGAATCTCTCATTTTCTCCCTCTAAAACTCTCTTGAGGTGTTGTGGGGGTGTATGGGTCGAATTAGGTGTTTTGTGGTGATAAAATGGGATTAAAAGGGGTTAAAATTTGACACACATGGCTCCAAGAATGATCTTGGGAGCTCTCAGCCAATGCTTGTTTCATAGTACTAACCACTGTTGGTAAGTTGGTCATAACTCCTTACTCGGAACTCAGATTGGGGTGATCTTGATTTTCACGAAAAGCTAATTCAAAGATAACAACTTCTTAAGAGAAAATCTCCCAAAATTTTGGATGGATAATTCCCAGAAATCCTCCGAAAACAGCGCTCTGCCGAAGCACAAAAGTTGTTTTAACCAACGAGGAGTGCGAATTGGCTTCCAGTCAAAACACAAAAGTTGTAGAATTGTATGAAACCTAAATATAGGTGCAAACAGCGACTAAATTGGATAAGAGACGGAAACGTTACGTGGCTCCAAATTTGGCTAAAAACCATCAATCGCGTAAGATCGAAACTCACCATTTACAACCCAAAATTGATTCGAACCACCCGAATCACTAAACGATTACTCACATGAGTATAAGTAGACTAATATGACTGGTGCAAGGTGCCAGAGCACTACGAAACTTAATAAACTGAGATTTCACCATCCAAGGTAAAATGCGGAGAAAAAATGAACGGGGTGTTACAATAAACTAGGGGTATTAATTTTGGATTTAAATATATACTATATATTACACTACTTGTGGCACTATTAACTTAAACTTGTACCAAGATTTAGTGATGGAACTCATACTGCGTACCCAAAACCCAATGCTTTAGGAAGATTCTGGGCCATCAAATATGTGTAACAGAATGTAACAAAATTCAATACAAAAGCCAATTAGGAAGAACCCAACTTAATTGGTGTTAATTTTGATGAACCCGCACTCTTTCTATATACATAAGCATGAACTCGACCTTCTTGACCACAACCCAGTGGTATGCTTTGTAATTGTGTGATAATAGAAGAATATTTAAAAAAAGATATTTACACGATCTTTAACCTAAACCCTAAGGAAACCTGTACCGCTTTTCTCTTTTTGTAGAACTCATCTTAACCTCATTTTTATTAAACCTAACTCATTAGCAAGATTCTAGTCCATAAGATATTTATGACAAATTTCAATATGAATGGACAGCCGATTAGAAAAGAACCCGGCCAAACTGTTGCAAGTTTTATTTTTAAAAATTTGAATCTAGACCTATTATTATCTACATAAGCCCATACTTGATATACATCATCCCAACACACTTGACGTGATGCCGCGAGAATATCACGTTGCAAAAGAACCCAAGTGTAAGTTCGTCAAGTTGTAATATAACTCAATAAGTCCAAGTGTAAAACCACAAGGATAATCGGGAAGATGTGGAATGAATCAGGGATTAAATGATTTTCTTCTTTGTAAGGTGGTTTGATTTTAAAATTTTAAATAGAAATTAATAGTGAATATAACAAAGTTTGAGAAAAGGGCTAAGACAATCGGAATCGATTTGCTAGAAAAGTTAAGTGAAAATGATCTCATACAAGATTCTTAAATGAATTTCCTAAATAGAGAGTGTATTACACTCCTCTAAAGCAAATAGTGTGTAACACCCCCGCCTTAACCTATAGCATAACACCTATACTTAAGGCCTGGAGCGTTATTAACCCATCTTAGTAGGACTAAGATGGGTGTGTAAAAAGAAAATAATTCCATAACAACAGGGATATCAAGTATTACTAAGCATGGGATACCAAAATCATATTAAAACATCTAAGCATGCTACATGTATACCATCCAAACCATATGCGTTTCCAAAATATACAAAATCATCGGGCTAGCTGTGGCGTCCCGGAAAAACATATATACATCACAAAAAAATGTATCAGAGCTTCTATTTCATCCCCGAGGCCGTTGTCTCTTCGTCCCCTTGGGATCGTGAGTACTTGTAATATTTTAAGGAGAAAAGGGTGAGCTACGTGCTCAGCAGGTGTATATAATAACAAAAGCATCACACATATAGCACATTTTAATTTAAATCCATATGTTCAATAGGCAATGCATGCATATGCCAATGCAGGTTATCTCCCATTTGTCAACCCTAGAGCCACTCCGTTAGAATATTTCTATACAGATCTAGAATAGAACATGGGCGAGCTCGCCCAATAAAATAATCTGACAGTGTTCATAAATTGGTCCATTGGCCTTAGATAATGTCAATAGGTCATAACCAATTTGGACCACAAGTCCACCAGTAGCATCCTAGAGACAGAATCATAGTGGTTTACCATTGTCTAGATTTTTGGGCTACACACTATTGGCTCTAGACAACCGACACGTTGCTACCCTCCAGAGGTTTAGGAATTTTCAACCTAAGGGCAGCAGGCCCCACTTATTTTCCATACTGGTAGGCACCAACCAATGCGCAATCCCTTCACCATCAAAGGGTCACAATAGAATCACAGATGGATCCTTATCAAGATCATATCACAATCAGAATGATATAATGACCATAGCCAGCTTCTATCTTCAATAATAGATATACGCCCCGTATGTCGGGCCATAAGAATGATCCATGTATGTCGAGAATCCTCCAATTGCTGGGTTGGCACATTGATGAAATGTATGGCATGCAAGCAAGTAATTTCATATGTATGCTAAGCAATCTATGCCATATCCACTTAAATTAATCCCATTCCGTATCCCTTAGTGCGTATAAACCATCAATCAATTCATTGTATCCACAAACAACATTTATACAACCAAGAGATACTTCATATAGCTCAAATAACATTTTATAGCAAGTGTGTATGGCATATCTTGCCTCAAGTCATGCAAGCATAGACTTATAAATCATGCAAACAACATGAACCCATACTCTTTTCAAGTTTCTTAATAATTAATAATCAAAAACAACAATTATTGCATAATAAAAACGTATTATCAAGTTTTGGAAAGCATAGAACCCCTACTTCGAGTTATGAGCGAGAAAGAAAAACGAAACTCGATGATTTCAGTCCCTCTTAGAGGATTTCCAACCTGCATTGTATAATTTAATGTCATTTCCAATATTTTTGACGCCGAATGTAACACCCTGTTCTTTCGTTTCCTCGTGGTTGCTTTCATTTGTCCGCTTAATTCACCTCGGGTGGTGAATTTCTCATTCGGAGAGCCTCGTAATGTTTTATCACTCCTTATTGGTCATATTAGCCTCCTTCCACTCACTTGAGTGTTCGTTTAGTGATTTGAGTGGTTCGGATAGAAACCGAGGCGCTAATTGCGTATTTCGTCTTTTCGCGATTCGTCAATTTTTGGCCAACTTTGAGAGGCCATAACTTCTTCATCCGATGTCCAAACGACTCTCCATTTTCTGCCACGTCTTCATTTCTTTGTTCTCTACAACTTTCGTGTTTGGGCCGAGTCGAGATTCAACCGTTTCGAGGTCCGTTTCAGACTTAGAAAGTCATTTGCTGTTGCAGTGACTTCCATGATTGATCATGGGAGGGCCATGATCAATCATGGTACTCCAGAGGAGTTCCATACGGGTTCATGATCGATCATGGGGGACCCATGATCGATCATGGGGGACCCATGATCCATCATGGTTCACCAGTAAGTTGGTTTTGAGCGTATTTGACCCGTTTTTAAGCCATTTAACACCCCAAATTCTCCATTTTTGAACACACGACATCTAGGGGAGTGAGGGAGAGACTTGAGAGAGATCTAGAGAGAGAGAGACTAGATATTCCATAAATCTCTCATCCTTTCCAAGATTTGAGTTCCAAAACACCTCATATGTCACTATTCATCGTCTTCCACCTCCGTCTCGCGCGTGGAGCTAGGAGGCGAGCATGGGTTTTCGTGATACGATGTCTATGCATCTTCAACACCTCGATTAAGCTTCAATCAGGTGGGAACACTAGTATAAAACTTCTTTTACAAACCTTTACGTATTTTATTAGCGATTTGTACTTAAATTGGGGATTTTCTACAAAAACCCTAGGTTGTATGCATGTTCATGGGGTTGGGCTAGATTAATGTTCGATTGGCGTTAGATATTGATGGGTTCTTGCATCTATTACATATTTTGAGCATTTAATCCATGTTTTGAGTTATATATGATACGATTCATCAAAACCCATCTCATACATACATGTTAAGCCTAGGAATTTTGGGGTTTTAGGAATTGAGTGTGTTGGATGGTTAGATTATCACACATATACCATGAATTATTATTTATTACCATGCTATGAACCTTATTCTCTCATATACACCTTATACCCACATGGTAGCCTAAGGTATGAACTAGGCTAAAGGAGATTTCGGGATTTGTGATTGGATTAAGGTTGGTTTTGAGTTATAAGAAGTAGATATATGTAGATATGCCCCTAGTTGAAAGGGTAGAACATTATCCTTGAGTTTGCACTAGAAACCTACTTAGATGGGAACGATATACACTAATCCTTGAGACTAGTGTCTTGTATGGACCTTATTAGCTATAGTTACGAGAGTACACCTACGATATACTCTAGGAGTGTAATAACTATAACTTGGTGGGGCATAGGTTACCTTGACTGTGAGTATATATGGCTAGGATAGCCGTAATTATATGCCGGTTGAACTAGAACCACAATAATCAATGCTTGGCAAGCTAGAATGACACGAGAATTCTCATAAGTGGTATACGGTCTTGGTTTTATACACTTGATACCTTAGACATTGGGATATGTCGAAAATGACCTAATTGGCTATAAGGCCGTGGAATACAAATGTGATAGTTATGCTATCGATAACAATGATTATGTAATGATGATAATTGCGTGATTATTGATATACATATTGTTAGCCATACGTGTGATAGATGATTGATGATTGTATACAGTGACGTAAGGAATCGAGATATTCCTATTGTTGCGATCACACATATGGGCTGGATATGATGATATACCGAGCACCGGGTAGCTCCCCGTGACTCGAAGGAGGGCCGCCTATTGCCGCCCGTGGGTGAAAAGGCCCTAAACCGTGCACGGGAAAATGAAGTCGGTGACTCCGCCGGTGGTTGTGTTGCCCACAAAAGAGAGCCCACTCTAGGTATATTGCCTTCCGACAGGACTAAGTGTTCTCGGTTAGATGAGTTTCCCCGGCAAGCGGAGCAGGTCCCGTGTGCCACTACTTCCCAAATGGTGAGTCCTCGGGAAGTGGTTGGGCTACTAATGGTCATCACCCTCTAGGGTATCGCCTAGTGTAGTTTCTCTAGGGTGTCGTGGGAACTTGTATGGGCGTTCTCCTCGTTAACTATTCGGAGTGTTATTCCCGGAAAATGTCTTGAGGGTTATCTCCGAATGACCTACTTGGAGAACCAAATCCCTGAGCCACCACCCCACCTGGAGGAGACATGGATAAGAGCTTTGGATCTTTCGGGACTCGCTGGATTTATTGCTCTGGGCCTGGACTGACCGCGGGGTGAAACTGAGGCATTATGCTGGAGACGTGATACGAGAGCTATTGTGAGATTGTTGGTTATGTTATTATTATTGTATCGTATCGTATCATGTCTCGTATAAATTTATGTATGTTTCCTTGGCTATGATATAAATGATGTAGAGACATAGGCGAACGATATTAGACAGGCAAGGTACACATAGAGAACTATCGAGCATTCCATAATGTATTATATATATATAAAGTGGAAAGACATGATAACTGTGAGTCTTAGATATATAATGTGGGCGTGGGAGTAAGTGTGATTCATGAGACTTGATAGCCGGATCATAATGAACCTAAAGCACTAATAATTGAAGGGGAATCATAACTAATGTAATAGCCTATTGAGAGAACGCCGTAATATGACGCTTAGATGAATGATCTTGAGCTAGAAGCTTATTAGTTGGCCAAGTATACGATTCATAATAAATTATAATTAAAGTGGAAACAACCAATACTTGGCCTATAGCTATTGACTTTCGATGTAGGCACGGGTAGCCTATACAATCTATAGAACTGATCCACTAAGGCGTGACGAACCTTAGGAAGCTAGTGTTAGAACAAGATGACCTTGGATTGGCGATTCCTTAGTAATGAGGAAAAACGTGAGGGGTTCACTTATGGGATATTTACGGTTGTGATCGGTTAGTTGGGTAGTTAGTATCTAGTGGCTAGGATAGGAATCCTAGTAGGTCCGTATGCATGCGAGTGTAGGTTGCATTGCACTGCACGGTTTTCAAACCATTGCTTATGGGTAAACAAATATTTTCTATATATATATAGTTCCCACTGAGCCCAGATTTAGCTCATTCCCTCCTTTCCCCAGTTTTGCAGGTCAAGCTTCGGTATTGGCGCGTGGTAATCGTCTATAGAGCCTCTGGTGTCCATTACCTTTTGTAGACCTTGACTTAAGGACTAAGTTATATGTATAATCCTTTAAGTTTGTTGTATAGACTTTGATTTGATAAACAACTGGCATTGTAAACTTGTATTAATGGTTTTCATATGTGGAGTTGATTTAAATGTGGTTTGATGTGATTCTACTTTTATGGAACGTGGCTTTTAAATGTTACAGGAAGGTTTATTAATGAAGTGAACTCCACATGCCAAAGTTTTCTAATTCGGGATTTCTAAAGATCATGTTTTTATTAAAGTAAAGTGTTTTTAAAAGTTGTGGATTGTTTTAATTTAAACCCGCCGTCGCGTACGGCACCGTGATTAACCGAGTCCCGGAGGTGAAAATCTCGGACGGGATTCGGGGCGTCACACCGAACTGGTATGCCAAAACTGCATACCGATCCGCAGCCAAATGTTTCCCAAACTTGTATACGCCAGACCGGTATGCCAAATCCTCATACTGGTCCGCAAGCCAAATTTATGCCATAATGCCCTGTTTTTATTTTGGCCATAACTTCTCACTCAGAACTTTAATTGAGACAATTTTTATGTCCATGGAAAGGTAATTCAGAGACCTAACATTTATGGAAGGTGATTTTCTCCAAATTATGAACAAATAAATTTTCTAAAGGTACAATTTCGACACCAAATTAACCCAATATGGCATAGTTAACATGACAATAAATGTAGAATATTACAGAGTGAAAAACCTAAACAACTCATTCATGTATAATACCATATAAAGAAAGGGTATAAGCAAAACTCATCTGGGTATAAATTTCTAACCATTATCTCGTAGCAAAGGGTACGAAGCATGAGCAACTCCGTCCCGTGTAATGTTAAAACAAGATTCTTATACAAAATTTATTGAATAAAATATAAACCACTGCTAAGAATTTGAGAACTCGTGCTTAGTTTTCCCTTTAGGCAATTGACTTGTTTCAAATAATGGTTAAATTTCCCTCTAGGCAATTGACTTGTTTGAGACAATGGTCAACTAAAAAGTTACCTGAAGAACCTCAACAATTCTTTTGTCTAAGCTTGGAAAGTCTATTCGGAGATAAAGTCGTCCTTGTAGACTAATTTGATAAATGTACAATGAATCCTTGATTAGTGGTGTGGTGTTGTTTATGACATAAACTTAAGATCCTCCTTGGTCACACCTTAAATAAGAAGATGATGAGTCTAAAACATCGCATAAAGTGTGTAAAGCACGCACCATCATTAAGAATGTCAAGGATTGGATTCCAAAATTTGTAGTGATTCTACGAAAGTTAAGAACTCAAGATATTTGATATAAAGAGACAAATCTTTCATTGATTGGAAGAGCTAGCACAACCTTTCAAGAAATACACAAGTGTATCATCTCCCCATTTATGAAGAACTAGATTAAATGGAGAAGAAGGATTCAAATATAATATGGGGATATCTTGTAAGATTGTGGAATGATTGATTAAATGGAGAAGAAGGATTCAAATATGTTTAACAATACTAAATAAGAAATAAGATCAAATTCATATATTAATCACATTACAAACTTCATCCTTAACCTTAGCAAATGATTTATTCCATAATAAATGTAGATACAATCATTGTAGAAGTGAACTCCATTTCTCTCTCTAAGAATTGTCACAAACTACAAGCAAAATGAAAATAAAATTAAGTCTAAGAAATATCTCGCTATCCCATCTCTATTTATAGTTCAAGGGCAGATACCTCTAGCATACTCAAATAATCACTCTAAATAAAATAATATATTTTATGAGATACGACATTTTTCTGAGTAAAAGGAGGGAAATGACATAAAGCAACAAGCATGGGTCTAGATAGATCTTTTCTTGTCCAATGCATTTCTTGAGATCTACGGGCACCAAAATAACTACAAAAAAATGCTTTACCAAGTAATGTTAAATACAAAATTGTTACGAGACTAATCACGAGATAAGTTAGCAAACCATAAGTTTTAAAGAAATAAATGCGTCGAACGACTCCAAAAATAGAGCATACGAATGACAATATTTTGCATTTGTCATGACCCAATATATTTATATGACAATATAGGGATACTTAAAGAAATATTATTAATCGAATAAAATTTTATTAAAAAAAATATTTAAACATTTCAATTCTCCATAAATTATTCTAAGTACAACAACAAGAACTAAAAAAAAAAAATTTTTGTACATTTCATTCCAACATTTTAGGGTTTTGAAGCATATTAGTAATAAATAATTAATCAAAAAATTATTAATATTAAATATTTAATTACTCTTTGGTAGCTAATAAATGAAAATATTCATATTTTATGATTATTTATGTACTACATTTATAACATTCGTCATCATTAAATAATTCGAAATATATCGTATGCCAATGTAGTTTAATAGTAGATAATTAATTGGTATGGGAAACAACAATTTAAGGATGGCAAAGGATACGGGCTTGGGTTTGGTCTAGTCAACTCAACCTCTCCGGATATAGTCAACTTAGTCTCAAGAGGGTTAACTTTAAAAACCCGAAGTCTCCCCATTATTATGTCTATTAGGCCAGAACATACTGTTCCATTGTAATTATATGATTATATAAAGTATTTAATGAAAATATATATATACATACACGCGTTGATTCAAGTTAAATAGGCTAGTAGTAAGTAAATCCAAGTTGACCGAATCCAAGTCGTTTTTTGTATTTTTAGAACCATACCGGCCCTAATTAGGGTTGACTTGGTACAAATTTTGTCAAATTGAGATTCTTTATCATCCATTATTACTATCGCCAAAGTAGTTTTAGACTCTGGCCAAAATAAATTATGCAATTCATAATTATAAATTATGTTTTATATATCAATGTTACATTATTTCAGTAGATCCGCATTTTGCATGTTTCCACAATAGCATTATCCTATTTTTGTTTTGACCATTAACAAAATAATATTAAACATGCACCATTAAAAATTACGAAATTTCATTTCTTGTAAGTTTGTAAGCATCAACAAATACAAATTAATGCTTTTATATTTTAAAAAAGAGAAAGTCAATTTTTTTAAAGCAAAAAAAACAAATTAAAGAAAATGTTACAAGGATTAATTAGATCAAATATCTCAATCATACAAAAATATGCCTAAATGTGTATTACCACCGTATTATTTTTTTGGACTTGAATCCTCTCTGTTATTCCTTCCATCCATGTTTGATCAAGGGGGTCTAGTCCGAGATTTGAATAAATGAGTTTTTTCATGAAACTTTGTGGAGATGATCTTTGAAGTGAGTAGATCAAATTCACAAAATTTCATCAAAAAATTCAAACCGAAAGTAGGTGAAATAGTCATCTAAAATTTTATGCTCCTCCTCTCCCAAAACATTTTCTTTCCGAACGTTACTTCTCTGTCAAAACCATCTCCATTCTTTTCCTCTTCACCTCAACTTAGCCTTTCTAAATGTTAATTCCACCATTCTCTTCCCCTTCTACATCTCTCCGTTGTATTCTCTCTTCCTCTAGCGTTTCAGGGTGGCACTTTTGCACTAATCTCCATTCCAAGTTTCAGATATATCTATTGTTCTCTCTTCCCCCCCCCCTCATTTCTTCTCAAAAGAGTTTCTCTTATGGTATTAAGTTGGTTGTATATAAGTAGAACTCCAAATCGCACATCTTCACATTACAATATAGGGTTTTTTTTTTTTTGGGTCGCCAATCGCCCATTGTCCTTCTTTAGGGATTCAAAACCATCTCATTAATCATTCTTTCACCATTTAATTTCTTTCTTCTTGCCGAGTTTTTCCATATGGTAAAACCTATTATCTGCTGTAACGTGTAATTCATAAAGGAATTTAAAAATCGATTAGGTGTATAACGTCGAACTCGATCAACTTCTAGGGCTACAAATTAAGAGGATTTTGGTCTCTCCAATTCGATTATTAAATTTCTGTATCATTTCCATATTAGTAATTATGAAATTTTTCTATATTGTTTCAACACTTGTTCCTATAGACAAGAAACTACAAATTGTTTTGACGCCGCCGAAATAGCGCGTTGCGATAGAGCCCAAGTGCAGGCACGTCAAGTTATAGTATAGTCTCGGAAGTCCGAGTGTCGAACCACAGGGATAAGTGAAAAGGAATGGAATGGATTACGGATTTTACGGTTTTCAGATTTTGTGTGAGTTGGATTTGTTGTAGAACAACGTAAATGTAAAACACTTGAGAAAATTAATAAGAAAGCACTAAGGTAGGTGGAGGTTAGTTACGATTTAAGAGACGGTGATCACTAGCTCATACAAAGATTTCAACACAAGGTTTCTCGAGATATGGGAATGTTGGTGTATCTCTCAATAGCAAAGGGTGCGACGCTAGGCGACTCATTCCCGGATTGAAGCTATATCAAGAAAGAGACGAACGACATTCCACCAAAGACGAGGTTATCATTCCTATCTCTTAGCTACGGGTGTGAAGCAAGGCAACCCATTCCCGATGAAGCTAATCCGAGATAGAGGTGACAAACTCATCATAAAAAGATTTGACATGAAGCAAGTGTATGAAATCTCATGATTTAAATAATGAAAATTATAAAGTCAATCCTATCAATGAAACAGAATGAAGTTTATGGGATAAATTCGTCAACTCATCGTTTATCACTCATGGTAGAAAATAAAGAGTCTAAGTATCACATAAAGTGTAAGAAGCACTCAATATATCAATAAATGAATCAAAGATAAGCTAACAAATTTATAATCCATCTATGGAGTTTTATGAACTATTTATAATTTCTACAAAAAGGAAAAAAACTCCATGAATGGGGGAAAGAGACTACAAGCTTTCTAGAACCATATAAATATGTTGTATGTTCATTAACATCCAAGAACTAAATATACAAGGCATATAAAGTCTTAACTTAATATGAAAATACCTAGAAAGCTTGAAATAATGGAAGATATGATGAAGAAGAGGATTCACAAATATTTATCAAGCTTCAAACATGGATTGGGCCATTAATCACCGAAAATTATATCGCGATTCACCTCCGTAACCTTAGTAATAGACTACTCCATAATAAATGAAAGAACAAATATTATAGAAGAAGAAATCATTCTTACAAATTAAACACTTACAAAGGAAAATGAAGAACAATACTCAAGAGCTCTCCCTTCTCTCTAGAACTTGAAAAAGTGTAAAAAACTAGATATCTTTTTTTTTTGGACTAAGCAATAGCTAAAGGAGTACTTAAATTAATAAAATAACCAAGGGAAAATATCTAGGAACAAATTTCCCCAAAATAAGGCTAAAAGCAAAAGATAGTTGGTGCACTCGCGGGGCCATGATCGATCATGGCTTTGCCCATGATCGATCATGGAAGTGTTCTGCCAGAAATTTTGCAAGCCATGATCGATCATGGCTTTGCCCATGATCGATCATGGGTCTGGAACTTTTTCACTCAGCACCTTGCAAGCCTCCAAGCTTGCTCTTGATCACTTCATGCAATGCCATAGTATCCCAATCCTACAAACACATGGAATACTACAAAAATACACACCAACTTGAGCCATGTTAGATACAACACTCGCTAAGGCACTAATCTCAAGATAAGTGGATAATTAGGCAGAATTAAAGCAACAAACGCGTCAAGCGACTCCGGGAAAGAGCTTAAACATGACAATATTATGCGTTTATCAACTCCCCTCGACTTATCTCTTGCTAGTCCCTTAGCAAGACAAAAATATATAATTACAAAAGAATTACGCTATACAAAAAGTTGTTAACTTCTGAGTTCCCAAAGAAGACGAGTTGCATCTCGTGAAGGTTTTCAGAAATGTTACCTAGAAACATTAGAAGCTTGATCATGATGAATGATGAGAATGAAGATTCAAGTTTCAATTTGCAAAGCAAGAGGCATTACCATCAATTTTCCAGAACGAATGGATATTTGAATGATCATCTAATTCGCCTATCTCCTTTAGAACACAATCCCATATTCTCCAATGCTCACATACTAGATTTCGATTCAAGCAATTCGATATACACAGAAAGAGGCATAATCATTCAAGAAGGAAGAGAGAACTTTTTCAAAAACAAAAGCTCCAAGATTTGTCAATTCTAAGCACTTTCTTTATCTTTTCTTGGAAAATTTTGCTAAATTAGATCAGGGCGGTTTCCATCTCTATGGGGGGCAGCGGTCTCACTTATGAAATTTTTTCAAAATTCTCCTCATTCATTGGAGCTCAAAGGAAGCTATTCACCCTTTCCCATATGGTAACCTATACCCATCCGTAATATTAGACAAAGAGACTTAAGATTTAGTCAAGTGAAGCTTTAAGTCAATATTAGGATAAAAGTCATCCAAGTTATCTAAGTGTTATGCTTTTGTCCTCTCATTGGAGGATCTTTTCGAAAGAGCTTCCATTATTTTTGGACAAAAATTTCTCTTCTCTCAATGAAAAAAAATCTAAGTGTTATTACCAAATTGGAAACAACCAAAGCAATCTAGCATGTGGTACATGAGAATATAACGGGATATGAGACTAAGTGGAGTAAGGCAATTTAGATTATCATTCAAATTCCTATCTAAATCAAAGAATTCATGCCAAACGCTAATGAAACAATAGTCTTTATTTGAACAAAAACTCAATCATTCATCAATTTTCAAACTTCACAAAAAAAAATTAGAACAAAAGTTCTAATCCCATGGAATTTTTACAAGCATAAATAGAAAAGCCAACCAAACAAAAAATGAAAAGCGTTTTGGAATACACATACCCCCCAACTTGAAGAAGACATTGTCCTCAATGTGAAGAGATTGGTGAAAAGTGGAGGAATCCACTTTGGCTTTTCTAAATCCATTTAGATAACGAGCTTGAAAAGTTCCTAAGAATGCATGCTTTAAATTGCTCGGTAATGGCTTTAGCTTGATTTTTCCTTTAAGCTTCTTGAAGGACGTGGGTGTGTTTTCTTCTTGATTATCGGATGAATTAACCTGTTTATCCAACAAAGAAAACACTTGCATACATTCCTCGGGTTCCTTGGAAGTGGTTAGAAAACCTTCCGTAGAATCCGATTCTAAAGTGGCAACAAAGTCGTCTTGGACCAAAGATTCTATCATGTTGACGTGTTCACTTTCTTTGTCACAATCATCTTTTTGATTATTTAAAGAGAACACGTTAAGGTCTAGAGTCATGTTACCAAAAGCTAACTTAACGATTCCATTCTTGCAATTGATAATGGCATTGGACGTCGCAAGAAATGGTCGGCCAAGGATGACCGGAATCTCGTTAGCAGGATTTGACACGGGTTGCATGTCGAGGATGATGAAATCAACAGGAAAATAAAACTTGTCAATTTGGACAAGTACATCCTCGACCACCCCTCTTGGGATTTTAACGGACCGGTCCGCTAATTGAATTGTAACCTTCGTAGGTTTCAACTCACCCAACCCCAATTGTTGATAAACCGAATATGGGAGCACATTCACGCTTGCTCCCAAATCTAACAATGCATTTTTTATCCTACAATTTCCTATGACACACGAAATTATGGGACAATCGGGGTCTTTGAACTTAGGGGCTCTCGTTCCTTGCATGATAGAGCTCACTTGCTCAGCCATGAAGGCCTTTTTCTTTACAATCAACCTTCGTTTGGTAGTACATAAGTCCTTGAGGAACTTAGCATACGAAGGTATTTGCTTGACTGCATCAAGCAACGGAATGTTGATTTTCACTTGTTGAAACACATCCAAAATCTCGGTATTAGATTTGGATGGTTGGTTCAATCTCTCCGGGAAAGGGACCTTGATTCCGTTCTTGATTTTCTCAAGATCCTCTTTTCCTTGTTTCTCTTCCTCTCTCTTCTTCTCTTCACTCACAATTTTTTTAACCTCCGACTCCTCAACATGCGTGGAATCAACTATGTCCGCCACCTTGGGGGTTTTAGGAACAATAGTTTTGTCTACCTCCTTCCCACTTCTCAAGATTGTGATAGATTTGAGTTCTTCTATCTTGGGGCTAGACTCTCCTCCCTCTACTACTTGAACTTGACCTCTAGGATTAGCTAAAGGTTGAGAGGGGAATTTTCCTTTCTCTTGGGTAGCTAGGGCAGTGGTGAGTTTAGACATTTGAGTTTTTAACTCACCCACATCACGATCCATTTTGTCCACAAATGATCTCAACAAAGCTTCCAAGTTTTGGTTGGGATTTTGACTTTGAGGAGGAACAAAAGAGTTTTGAGGTTGTTGTTGTTGCCTTTGGTTCTGATGATATTGGTTGTGGTTCTGACTTTGATTTCCTCCCCAACTGAAATTGGGGTGATTCTTCCATCCCTCATTGTACCTTTGAGAATAAGGATCGTTTTGGTTTCGGTTTTGGTTGTACTGGTGTAAAGCATTGACTTGGGCGGGATCTTTGAGGACTTCCCGAAAAGCGGAATGGTAAGACAATCCTCGGTAGTGTGTCCTGACTTTTCACAAATGACACACAACTGACTCGAGGATACTACATTGACCTCCTTAAGCTTACTTGCTTCCATTGCCTCTACTTTCTTAGACAATTGGAATAACCTCACACCCATGTCGTCCTCATTGGACACTTGGTACAACCCACCCCTTCCTTGAGTTTTGGCTTTGGGTTCTTCGGAATAGGTGTTCCAATTTTGAGCACCTTCCGCTAATTCATCAAAATATAATAAAGCCTCATCGGGATTCTTACTCAAGAATTGACCATTACACATGGTCTCAACAAACGTAGGCATATCGGGGGTGAGAGATTCATAGAAAAAACTAACAAGGCTCCACGTTTCATGACCGTGGTGAGGGCATGCATTTAAGAGCTCTTTATATCTTTCCCAACACTTATAAAAAGTTTCATTTTCTTTTGGCGAAAAATTGGATATCGCCCTCCTTAAAGCATTGGTTCTATGAACAGGAAAGAATTTTTTTAGAAACTCTGCTTGAAGCTCTTGCCAAGACCGAATTGATTGCGGTCTCTGAGCATTTAGCCAAATCTTTCCTTTATCTTTTAGAGAGAATGGGAAGAGTTTTAAACGCATGACATCCTCGTTAACATTTGCCTCACGAAAGGTGGAGCAGACTTCTTCAAAGTCTTTCAAATGCAAATATGGGTTTTCCGACTCCATACCATGAAAAGAAGGGATATGTTGAAGCATACCCGGTTTGAACGAGAATGCACCGGCTTGACCGGCCAGAAGGACAATGCATGAATTCGATGTTGCCCGAGGCGGTTGAAGGTAGTCCTTCATTGTCCTAACAAGAGGAACATTGTTGGCACTTCGCCTTCATTATCACTCTCGTGATCCGCAGCCCCTCCTTGATTTGCCATTCTTGGCGAAGGAGGAGGGCTTATTCTTGGCTAATGAGGAGGGCTTATTCGAATGTCCACGAACAGTTGCCCTTGCATGGGCTTGGAAAACAATTCGAATAGCTCCTTGGGAAATCTACAAAATCAACAAAAATAAGGGAGAAAAATAAATCAAATAATTGGAGAGATACACACAGAGAATGGTTTTATACAAAACCCGAGATCCGCCTTTTGCCTTTTCCCCAGCAACGGCGCCAAAAACTTGACGCCGCCGAAATAGCGTGTTGCGATAGAGCCCAAGTGCAGGCACGTCAAGTTATAGTATAGTCTCGGAAGTCCGAGTGTCGAACCACAGGGATAAGTGAAAAGGAATGGAATGGATTACAGATTTTACGGTTTTCAGATTTTGTGTGAGTTGGATTTGTTGTAGAACAACGTAAATGTAAAACAGTTGAGAAAATTAATAAGAAAGCACTAAGGTAGGTGGAGGTTAGTTACGATTTAAGAGACGGTGATCACTAGCTCATACAAAGATTTCAACACAAGGTTTCTCGAGATATGGGAAATGTTGGTGTATCTCTCAATAGCAAAGGGTGCGACGCTAGGCGACTCATTCCCGGATTGAAGCTATATCAAGAAAGAGACGAACGACATTCCACCAAAGACGAGGTTATCATTCCTATCTCTTAGCTACGAGTGTGAAGCAAGGCAACCCATTCCCGATGAAGCTAATCCGAGATAGAGGTGACAAACTCATCATAAAAAGATTTGACATGAAGCAAGTGTATGAAATCTCATGATTTAAAGAATGAAAATTATAAAGTCAATCCTATCAATGAAACGGAATGAAGTTTATGGGATAAATTCGTCAACTCATCGTTTATCACTCATGGTAGAAAATAAAGAGTCTAAGTATCACATAAAGTGTAAGAAGCACTCAATATATCAATAAATGAATCAAAGATAAGCTAACAAATTTATAATCCATCTATGGAGTTTTATGAACTATTTATAATTTCTACAAAAAGGACAAAAACTCCATGAATGGGGGAAAGAGACTACAAGCTTTCTAGAACCATATAAATATGTTGTATGTTCATTAACATCCAAGAACTAAATATACAAGGCATATAAAGTCTTAACTTAATATGAAAATACCTAGAAAGCTTGAAATAATGGAAGATATGATGAAGAAGAGGATTCACAAATATTTATCAAGCTTTAAACATGGATTGAGACATTAATCACCGAAAATTATATCGCGATTCACCTTCGTAACCTTAGTAATAGACTACTCCATAATAAATGAAAGAACAAATATTATAGAAGAAGAAATCATTCTTACAAATTAAACACTTACAAAGGAAAATGAAGAACAATACTCAAGAGCTCTCCCTTCTCTCTAGAACTTGAAAAAGTGTAAAAAACTAGATATCTTTTTTTTTTTGGACTAAGCAATAGCTAAAGGAGTACTTAAATTAATAAAATAACCAAGGGAAAATATCTAGGAACAAATTTCCCCAAAATAAGGCTAAAAGCAAAAGATAGTTGGTGCACTCGCGGGGCCATGATCGATCATGGCTTTGCCCATGATCGATCATGGAAGTGTTCTGCCAGAAATTTTGCAAGCCATGATCGATCATGGCTTTGCCCATGATCGATCATTGGTCTGGAACTTTTTCTCTCAGCACTTTGCAAGCCTCCAAGCTTGCTCTTGATCACTTCATGCAATGCCATAGTATCCCAATCCTACAAACACATGGAATACTACAAAAATACACACCAACTTGAGCCATGTTAGATACAACACTCGCTAAGGCACTAATCTCAAGATAAGTGGATAATTAGGCAGAATTAAAGCAACAAACTCGTCAAGCGACTCCGGGAAGGAGCTTAAACATGACAATATTATTCGTTTATCATGTTTTCATGCAGTACCCAATCCATTATTAATCAAAGCTATTGTTCACAATATTATTTTGCATTTTTCACATGTTTAAATTGTATTTGCAACATTGTTGCTAGAAATGTTTTGGTCAAAGCATTATTATGTACCTGTATATCATATTTTGATGAAATGTAATGCAATGTAACTTTTGATGAAATCTAATATAATATTTGTTTTGTTTCATGTTATAATGGAACGAAATGCAAGATTTATGCACTTAAATAGTTGTTTTTGGCATGTCATGGTTTGCCTGAAAATGTACTTAAGATTTTGATATGGATTGTAATTTGGGATGTTATACTTATTTTTAGAATAAGTATTGCAATGGCTAGTATGCATTCCATGCATTTATATAATAATGTTGATGTCATGGTACAATGATTGTGGTTAGTTTACATTTGCTAATTTAGATTTATTTTTGTGCATTTAAATTTCATATGTTTTAAAATATTTCATGTTTTCAAAAGATTTGTTAAATTTTGTTCATCCAAAACCCATTTTTGCAAGAGTACTGAAACGGTTAGTTAGTGACACTATCGGGTCCTAATTACGTATTAGTTACGTTAATTAAAGCAAATTTCTTACACTTAAAATCAATACATCCACCTACAACAATGGTTAGTGGTGCAAAAAGTTTCAATAATTGGGAAGAACTGACTCACAAGTTTTACAAAACATCCTACAAGGAAGATGATGATGTTTAGCGTTTCATTAAAATCATTCCCACTCTATTTTCCTAGACAAATTAGGAATTTATTTTTCCAAATAAAAGCTCGCAAAGTGGGAATAACACAACAAATTATAAAAATTGATCAAAATCGCAGTGCATGGAACCTCAATCAAAAGACAAAGCCCAAATTTTCCTAAAAGATTTAGTAAACCAATCGGTAGCCTTATTGGCACTCCTACTAATAGATGCACGAAAGCTAATTAGTATACCATTTAGATAACTACTGCAATGTTTTGAATTTACAATGTAAGCACTAAAACCATAACAATAGGAAATATCAATCTTATTTAACATTATCCAAATCTTCAAATTTTTCGTACTGAAAATTCAATCCCTCAAAGCTATCTGTTACACCGATTATTTAATTTATCGTCCATGACTTTGATTAGATGCTCTCTCTCTCTCTCTCTCTCTCTCTCTCTCTCGTACACACAAAATAGTGGTCACTTGACAGTTAAAATGTCTTGTAATATGGATGCGAAATTAAACAAGTTTAGCAACTAACTGGTCATCACGTTACATAACTCATTAGGTTGTCAAATGGTTCTTATTTTCGGTTTGTTACTCTTTTTAGAGTTATTTATATTTTAACCCCATAAAGTTTGAGCGCTTTTTTATTTTTGTCATTTTGTACTATGCCCATCCTTAAAGTTTGTTCTCATTGTCACATTATTCCTCCAACGTGACATTTGTTTCTTTGACATGAACGACCATGTGTAGTTGACGTAACATAAAGATCAAAATTACATGTGGCGATATCTAACGGTGGGTTGGGTTTTGGACCAAAGTAAAAATAAGAGCAAACTTTAAGCATGGATATGATCCAAAATCAATTTCATGAACAAAAGAGAAAAAGTTTGAAGCTTTAAAAGGATAAATTATAAATGACTCCTCTTTTTGATCGGCAAGCCCCTTTTTTCCTCATTCCAAATTTAAAACTGTAATAGTTTCATTTATCTACATTGAGATCATTATCTAACGTAACTTGCCCTAAAAAGTGGAGAAGAAGCAAAATTAAAGAGAGAAAGAAGATGGAGCAAGTGGTAAATAAACAATAGCTTTTATTCGATTCTAACAATATATTTTTTGATACGTCTAAATAGGAGATATCACCATGAATTCAGTTTTTCCCAATCAGGGGAATGCGGATCAGCTCAGTAGTTGAGAGAGTAAAATCCATCTTCCTTCACTAACCAGTAGCATTTATGTACATCCGATTGAATAGGTTCACAATTTGGATAATCATATTGAGCAACAAAAAACATCAAATGAAATATCTTTACTTTGCCAATAAAAATGGCAAAAGAAAAGTGTAGTTTCAAAAAAATTGATACGGAATGCCCAATAGTATTCATGGCCCACTAGGGGACTATGGTATCCCAAATCATCGTCCTTCGACTGGCAATGAAACTAAAGATGGTAGGTATTATCAGGTAATCCATTAATAATGTGAACGTCTGCTTTTCTACCTAAACTTAAAGCGTCAATGCGTTTATTGCAAGAAAGGTATAATATGAGGATGAGCAGAACTCTAAGGATTCTCATGGCATAGAAACCCATGTTGTGAAATGATATTTTCGACATTTCCGACAATGTTGCTCCTAATTTGGAGAAAAGAATGAACAACAACTTTACATTGTCATAAAGTAAGTGCCAAAATATAATGAATATTTAGTAGGGTCAATTTAGCTAATCAAATGGCTAATTGTTTGAAATGGTAACAATCTAATTACGAATGAGAAAAGTTAATAATTAAGGAAATTCGCTTAATTGCAGGAATTATTTCTAAAAACCAAAAGGTTGCGTGTTTGAAACTAATCACAACATTAACTGAATGTGATCACTTTTCTTGGCAGAATACTGGACCCATGCCAGTTGGGGGACAATCCATTAATGTACATTACTGATAAAGAAGTTTGTTTGAAATTCTAAGAGAAGGCAATGTTTCCATGTATGAAAAGTGTGTAAGTTTAAGTTTCTATACAGTAGTTTGTGAGTGTACTGCAAATTCCTACTCCGGCACTTGCTTGCCTTATGTAAATATAATAATAATAATAATAATAATAATAATATGAGGTTCACATATATATAATTTGACTACATGCACAAGCGACGCGTATCATACTCGAATGTATTCAATTTAAGGAGTAATATTTAACAAAACAGAAAGATAGAAAGATAGTCTAGTGGTGACGCCGCTTAAATAGCGCGTTGCGATAGAGCCCAAGTGCAGGCACGTCAAGTTGTAATATAGTCTCGGAAGTCCGAGTGTCGAACCACAGGGATAAGTGAAAAGGAATGGAATGGATTACGGATTAAATGGTTTTCCGATTTTGTAAGTTGGATTTGTTGTGAGACAACGAAAATGTAAAACGGTTGCGAAAATTAATAAGAAAGCACTAAGGTAGGTGGAGATTAGTTACGATTTAAGAAACGGTGATCATTAGCTCATACTAAGATTACAACACAAGGATTCTCGAGAAATGGGGAATGTTGGTGTATCTCTCAATAGCAAAGGGTGCGACGCTAGGCGACTCATTCCCGAATTGAAGCTATATCAAGAGAGAGACAAACGACATTCCACCAAAGACGAGGTTATCATTCCTACCTCTTAGCTACGGGTGTGAAGCAAGGCAACCCATTCCCGAAGAAGCTAATCCGAGATAGATATAACAAACTCATCATAAAAAGATTTAACATTAAGCAAGTGTGGTAATCTCATGATTTAAAGAATGAAAATTATAAAGTGAATCCTAACACTGGAACGGAATGAAGTTTATGGGATAAATCCGTCAACTCATCGTTTATCACTTATGGTAGAAAATAAAGAGTCTAAGTATCACACAAAGTGTAAGAAGCACTCAATATATCAATAAATGAATCAAAGATAAGCTAAACAAATTTATAATCCATCTATGGAGTTTTGAGAACTATTCATAAATTCTATGAAGAGGGAAAAAGCTCCATGGATGGGGGAAAAAGACTACAAGCTTTCTAGAACCATATAAATATGTTGTATGTTCATTAACAACCAAGCACTAAATATACAAGGCATATAAAGTCTTACTTTATTATGAATATACCTAGAAAGCTTGTAACAATGGAGGAAATGAAGAAGAAAAGGATTTACAACTATTTTTCAATCTTTAAACATGGATTGAGCCATAAATCACCGAATATTATATCGCAAACAACCTTCGTAACCTTAGTAATAGACTACTCCATAATAGATGCAAGAACAAATATTATAGAAGAAGAAATCATTCTTACAAATTAAAAACTTACAAGAGAAATGAAGAACAACACCACCATGAGCTCTCACCTCTCTCTAGAACTCTAAGTGTAAAAAAACTAGATATATATGCCAAGAAGCTAAGAGAAAATAATATATATTAAAAGGTTGCAAAATATCTAACTAAATATCTAAAATAGCTTGAACCACTAAAATAGCCCATTTTGGGTGTGAAATGGCCAAGTTGCAAGGGCCATGATCGATCATGGAAGTGCTCTGCCAGAAAATTTTGCAACCATGATCGATCATGGCTTTGCCCATGATCGATCATGGGTCTGGAACTTGTTCACTTAGCACTTTGCAAGCCTCCGAGCTTACTCTTGATCACTTCATGCAATGCCATTGTACTCCAATCCTACAAACACATGGAATACTACAAAATACACACCAACTTGGGCCATGTTAGATACAAAACTCGCTAAGGCATTAATCTCGAGATAAGTGGATAATTAGGCAGAATTAAAGCAACAAATGCGTCAAGCGACTCCGGGAAGGAGTTTAAACATGACAATATTATGCGTTTATCAACTCCCCTCAACTTATCTCTTGCTAGTCCCCTAGCAAGACAGAAATATAATAATTACAAAAACACTATGCTATACAACAAAAATTGTTAACTTCTAAGTTCCCAAAGAAGACGAGTTGCATCTCGTGAAGGTTTTCAGAGATGATACCTACAAACATCAGAAGTTTGATCATGATGAACGATGAGAATGAAGATTCAAGTTTCAATTTGCAAAGCAAAAGGCATTACTATCAATTTTCCAGAACGATGGACTTTTGAATGATTGTCTAATTCACCTATCTCCTTTAGAACACAATCCCATATTCTCCAATGCTCACATACTAGACTTCGATTCAAGCAATTCAATATAAACACAAAGAGTCATAGTCATTTGAGAAGGAAGAGAGAACTTTTTCAAAAACAAAAGCTCCGAGATTTGTCAATTCTAAGCACTTTCTTTATCTTTTTTTGGAATTTTTTGCTAAATTAGATCAGGGCGATTTTCATCTCTATGGGGGGCAGCGGTCTCACTTATGAAATTTCTCATTACTTCTCATTCATTGGAGCTTAAAGGAAGCTATTCACCCTTTCCCAAATGGTAACCTTTACCCATCCGTAATATTAGACAAAGAGACTTAAGATTTAGTCAAGTGAAGCTTTAAGTCAATATTAGGATAAAAGTCATCCAAGTTATCAAAGTGCTATGCTTTTGCCCTCTCATTGGAGGATCTTTTCGAAAGAGCTTCAATCATTTTTGGACAAAAATTCCTCTTCTCTCAATGAAAATAAATCTAAGTGTTATTACCGAATTGAAAACAACCGAAGCAATCTAGCATGCAGAGCAAGAGAATATAACGGGATATGAGACTAAATGGAGCAAGGCAATTTAGATTATCATTCAAATTCCTATCCAAATCAAAGAATTCATGCCAAAAGCTAGTGAAACCATAGTCTTCATTAAACAAAACATCAGTCAATCATCAATTTTCAAACTTCTCAAAAAAAATTTTGAACATATCTCTTCTACTCATGGGAATGACTGATAGCAAGCCAAACAAAATAAACACAAAATAACGTACCCCCCTCCACTTGAAACACACATTGTCCTCAATGTAAAGAGAACAACAACAACGCACGGAAGGGCTACAATGGCTTTGCTCTCCATGAGACAAAAATAAGAGATAAACAAAAACTATTCACAAAACGGGTTAGAATTAGAATTCAAAAGCAAAAACTATAATATTCAATCATTAAAACCAAGTTCTAGAGTTAACATCAAGTCTCAATTCTAATACAACCCAAAAGAAATAAAATAAAACTAAGCATAAATATAGGTTCTTAAAGAGTTTTCAGGCTATCACATCATCATCACATATCAGAGGGTGGGGGTGGGGGAAATCGACTGTAGAACTCCTCGAATTGACGGCGTATAAAATCCTGTTGAGCCGCCATATGAACTTCCACCCTAGAAGCAATCTCCGCCTCCATATGATCTTGGCGGACCAGCATATCATCCACCCTCGAATTAAGAGCATCAAACCCAGCGTGCATCGTGGCATTCATTTGTTCGAATTGCTCTCTCAAGAATGCCATATTGTCGTCAACAGGTCCCGCACTTGCTCTTCTTCTTCTCCTCGAAGGACCCGGAACGTCGGTTCCTGCCTCTTCTGGCGCTTCTTCCTCGGACTCAACTGGAGGTGCGGCCGAAGAACTTGGCCTATTTCTCAGTTGTCCAGCGGCTCTAGCCTGGGTGGACCTGTTTATCGGGGCCCGCTGTATCTTTCTGACATCGGTGTCCCTTTCTTGGACACCCGCCTCCAAACAAATGCGGGTCAGAAGCACACCAAATTTTATCGTTTCGTTATGGGCCACCGTGTCATAGACTTTCATGATTTTTCGCATTATGTAGCGAACCAAACAACACGGCCTATTGCGAGCAATTACAAATAGAACATAGGCATGATAGGTGTACAAATGTTGAATGTGCGAGGTGGGATCTAATGCATTGGCTACAACAAGCCACAGGGTCCTGAATTGTGGTGCTAAATTGTTCCTATCGAATTGCGTGCCAATCCAAGTCATTGGACGACCGGCTAAGAACGTAGCCAACTCGTCATCAGTGGGGTATATAATACGGGCTGAATGAGGGAGGTCATAGCTGCCATCCGGCAATGCCGGAATCCCCGTGACTCTACTAACAACCTCGAGGTTGAAAGGAACAGTTCTCCCACGTACGTGGGCAACATAGGCATAAGCAGCATTGGGCACACGCACCAAACTTGCTACAAATTCACGACATAAAGTGAGATTACATTGATTACCTGGTTGTCGCAAATATTGCACCCACCCCTCGTGTCTTTCGAATGTTCCCATTTGAGGGAAATCGTCCAAGGCACCAATAATCACAGGCCTCTCGATCATCACAGCCCGGTTCCTGAAAGCGTAATTCCACCAATCGTACTCCTGACGGCTACGGAACCCGCGGTACCCACCCCTCGCGGCTTGAAGCTCTTCTGGCTTGTTTACTGGAGTAATGGCAGCCATTGATGTGGGGAGAGGGGAGAAATAGAGAGAAATTTCAAAATTTTGGGGAGTAGGGCTCGAAATTGGGGGTTTGGGGTTTTAGAGAGAGAAAGAGGTGTTGATGATAGATGGGTTTGGAGTTTGGGGGTGAAATTGAGAGTTTATGGAGGTGGAAAGGCTAGGGGAGGGTTTGATATGATGATTGTTGAAGGTTTGAAGAAGGGAGATGGAGAGAAATGGGAGTTAGAGAGAAAATGGGGCACGATTTGGGGGTTTAGAAACGGCTGCTCTGTTTTTAAGAGGGACCATGATCGATCATGGCTTTGCCCATGATCGATCATGGAAGTCCACTGCCGCAGGAAAATTTCACCATGATCGATCATGGCTTTGCCCATGATCGATCATGGTAGTGCACTGCCTCCTCAATTTGATCCCATGATCGATCATGGGTATAACCATGATCGATCATGCCTTCAACAAAAATTCTCCCATGAGATTTCTTCACTTGAAACACCTTTCCACTCCCCCCAACTTGGTCCAGCTCGATCCAATCTCGCCCAAAAATTCCTGAAACTCAAAAATACTACAAAAAAAAACATTATTTACAGAATCGACCTATGCTTGTTAGGCATAAGTCGGGTCTTCGAAAGGGGTGGACTCCTCTCGAATTGGGAATTCTAAAAATGGCTTTAAACGTTGTCCATTTACTTTAAAAACATAGCCGGTTTTGGGATCCTCAACTTGCACAGCCCCAAAAGGAAATACATGACGGACAATGTATGGGCCGGTCCAACGAGACTTCAATTTCCCGGGGAAGAGATGCAGACGAGTATCATAAATAAGAACTTTGTGCCCAAGTTTGAATTCTTTCCTTAAAATAGATTTATCATGAAAAATTTTGGCACGTTCCTTGCTTATCTTCGCATTATCATATGCATCTCTTCTCAATTCCTCGATTTCATCAATTTGCAACTTACGGTCAAGCCCGGCTTTTTCGAAATCACAGTTAACCATCTTAGTTGCCCAGTATGATTTGTGTTCCAACTCTACTGGCAAATGACATGGTTTTCCATATACAATGCGATAGGGAGACATATCTAGAGTTGTTTTGTACGCAGTACGGTAAGCCCAAAGTGCATCAGTCAGTCTTAACGACCAATCCTTGCGGTTCGGGTTTACCGTTTTCTCTAGAATCTGTTTGATCTCCCTATTTGCCAGCTCGGCTTGACCGTTAGTTTGAGGGTGATAAGCGAGCGACACTTTGTGATTTACACCATACTTTTGCATTAATGATTGAAATGGTCTGTTGCAAAAGTGAGTACCACCATCGCTTATTATTGCCTTGGGCGTGCCAAAACGTACAAGAATGTGTTCTTTCAGAAATCGGATCACCACTTTGTGATCGTTTTTCTTACACGCTTGGGCTTCCACCCATTTCGAAACATAATCTACGGCAACTAAAATATAAAGATTACCGTAGGAGGATGGGAATGGTCCCATAAAATCGATGCCCCAGCAATCGAAGATTTCAATCATCAGGATTGGATTGAGTGGCATCATATTCCTCTTGGAGATCCCTCCAAGCATTTGGCATCTTTGACATGCCTTGCAAAAGCGTTGTGTGTCCTTAAAAAGCGACGGCCAATACAATCCACTTTGCAGAATCTTCGCGGTGGTCTTCTTTGCCGAGAAGTGTCCTCCGCAAGCCTCAGAATGACAGAAAGATAGAGCTCTCTCCACTTCTTCCTCTGGGATGCACCGTCTGATAATCTGATCCGCACAATACTTAAACAGGTACGGTTCATCCCAATAGAATCGACCCACTTCACTCAAAAACCTTTTTCTATCTTGTGCGCCCCATGACTTTGGTATCTTGTCAGTTACAAGATAATTTACAATGTCTGCATACCATGGGAGCGTCGAGATTGCCAATAATTGTTCGTCTGGAAACGAATCTTGGATCGGGCTTTCTTCAATGTTGTTCGTAAAAGTGAGTCGAGACAGATGATCGGCCACCACGTTCTCGACTCCCTTTTTGTCCTTGATGCTTAAATGGAATTCTTGCAATAAGAGTATCCACCTCAAAAGCCGCGGCTTGGCATCTTTCTTTGTGAATAGATACTTCAATGCCGCGTGATCCGTGAAAATCACAATTGGCGATCCTATCAAATAGGATCGGAACTTGTCTAGGGCGAAGACAATTGCTAGAAGCTCTTTCTCTGTCGTGGTGTAGTTCATCTGCGCATCATTCAAGGTCCTACTTGCATAGTATATCACACCCGGTTTCTTGTCTTTCCGTTGACCAAGAACCGCTCCCACCGCATAGTCACTTGCGTCGCACATAAGCTCGAATGGCAAGCTCCAGTCCGGTGTCTGCATAATCGGCGCAGTAGTAAGCATATGCTTCAGAGAGACAAAGGCTTCCTCGCACTTGGCATCCCACTGAAAGGGTGCATCCTTGAGAAGTAGACTACACATGGGCTTGGAAATGGAACTGAAGTTCTTGATAAACCTCCTATAAAACCCGGCATGTCCTAGAAAAGATCGAACATCTTTGACATTCTTCGGTGTAGGAAGTTTAGCAATCAACTCAATTTTAGCTTTATCCACCTCGATTCCTTCTGAAGAAATGATGTGCCCCAAAACAATTCCCTTGGTAACCATAAAATGGCACTTCTCCCAGTTCAATACCAATTGTTTTTCCACGCATCTTCCCAAGACCTGTTCCAGGTTAGCCAAGCAATTGTCGAATGACTTACCATAGACGGTAAAGTCATCCATAAAAACTTCCAAAGTCCTTTCCACCATATCGCTAAAGATACTTAGCATGCACCGTTGGAAAGTGGCCGGTGCATTACATAGACCAAAGGGCATTCTTCGATAAGCGAAGGTACCAAAAGGACATATAAAGGTGGTTTTTTCTTGATCATCTAGGTCAATCTCAATTTGATTGTACCCGGAAAAACCATCGAGGAAAGAGTAATATTCATGACCCGCTACCCTCTCTAGAGTTTGATCCAAAAAGGGGAGGGGGAAATGATCTTTACGAGTAGCCTCATTGAGTTTACGGTAGTCAATACACATTCGCCACCCGGTGGTGACTCTTTGCGGAATCAACTCGTTTGATTCGTTCTTGACTACCGTAAGACCCGATTTTTTCGGTACCACTTGAGTTGGACTAACCCATTTACTATCCGAGATTGGATAGATGATCTTTGCATCCAATAATTTCAACACCTCGTTCCTTACCACTTCTTGCATGTTAGGATTCAACCGGCGTTGAAATTGCCTTGATGTTTTTGCCCCATCCTCCAAGTGAATTTTATGTGTACAAATCAAAGGGCTTATTCCTTGGAGGTCGGCAAGAGTCCAACCAAAAGCTTTTTTATATTTACCAAGCAAATGAACTAACCTTCCTTCTTGGTCATCCGAAAGTTCGGACGAGATGATAACTGGGAAGGTATCTGAAGCTCCCAAAAAGGCATACTTCAAATTGCTCGGCAATAGCTTGAGATCCATTTTTCCTTCAAGCTTTTTGGTGGGAGATTGTGTGTTTTCCTCTTTCTCCAAAAACTCAACCTGTTTGTCACACAAGGAAAACACTTGCATACAATCCTCGGGTTCATCGGAAGTGGTTAGATAACCTTCCGTTGACTCCGATTCGAAATTTGCCACAAAGTGGTCTTGGATACATGACTCTATCATGTTCACGTGTTCACTTTCCTCATCATCATCGTCGTCTCTTTAATTGCTCAAAGAGAACACGTTTAGCTCTAAAGTCATGTTTCCAAATGCTAACTTCACAATTCCATTCTTGCAATTTATTATGGCATTAGAAGTAGCAAGAAATGGTCGCCCAAGGATAACTGGGATCTCCTTAGCGGGATTCGACACGGGTTGCATGTCGAGGATGATAAAGTCAACGGGAAAATAAAACTTGTCAATTTGAACAAGCACATCCTCGACTATCCCTCTTGGTATCTTAACGGATCGGTCCGCTAATTGAATAGTAACCCTCGTGGGTTTCAACTCACCCAACCCCAATTGTTGATATACAGAATATGGGAGTACGTTCACACTTGCTCCCAAATCTAGCAAAGCATTTTTGATCCTACAATTTCCTATGACACACGAAATTGTGGGGCAACCGGGGTCCTTGAACTTAGGGGCTCTCGTGCCTTGCATGATGGAGCTCACTTGCTCCGCCATAAAGGCCTTCTTCTTACCATTCAACCTTCGTTTTGTCGTGCATAAGTCCTTGAGGAACTTAGCATACGAAGGTATTTGCTTGACCGCGTCAAGCAATGGAATGTTGATTTTCACTTGCCTAAAAACATCCAAAATCTCGGTATTAGACTTGGACGGTTGGTTCAATCTCTCCGGAAATGGGACTTTGATCCCATTTTTGATCTTTTCGAGATCCTCCTTTCCTTGTCTCTCTTCCTCTCTCTTCTTCTCTTCACTCACAACTTTTTCAACCTCCGACTCCTCAACTTGCGTGGGATTAACTATGTCCGCCACCTTGGGGGTTTTAGGAACAATAGTTTTGTCTACCTCCTTCCCACTTCTCAAGATTGTGATAGATTTGAGTTCTTCTATCTTGGAGCTAGACTCTCCTCCCTCTACTACTTGAACTTGACCTCTAGGATTCGCTAAAGGTTGAGAGGGGAATTTTCCCTTCTCCTGGGTAGCTAGGGCGGTGGTGAGTTTAGACATTTGAGTTTTTAACTCACCCACATCACGATCCGTTTTGTCCACAAATGATCTCAACAAAGCTTCCAAGTTTTGGTTGGGATTTTGATTCTGAGGTGGAACAAAAGAGTTTTGAGGTTGTTGTTGTTGCCTTTGGTTCTGATTATATTGGTTGTGGTTCTGACTTTGATTTCCTCCCCAACTGAAATTGGGGTGATTCTTCCATCCCTCATTGTACCTTTGAGAGTAAGGATCATTTTGGTTACGATTTTGGTTGCTATTTTGGTTGTACTGGTGCAAAACATTGACTTGGGCGGGATCTTTGAGGACTTCCCGAAAAGCGGGAATGGTAGGACAATCCTCGGTAGTGTGTCCTGAATTTTCGCAAATGACACACAACTGACTCGAGGATACTACATTGACCTCCTTAAGCTTACTTGCTTCCATTGCCTCTACCTTTTTAGACAATTGGAATAACCTTGCCCCCATGTCATCCTCATTGGACACTTGGTACAACCCACCCCTTCCTAGAGTTTTGGCTTTGGGTTCCTCGGAATAGGTGTTCCAATTTTGAGCACCTTCCGCTAATTCATCAAAATACAATAAAGCCTCCTCGGGATTCTTACTCAAGAATTGACCATTACACATGGTCTCAACAAACGTACGCATCTCAGGGGTGAGAGATTCATAGAAAAAACTAACAAGGCTCCACGTTTCGTGACCATGGTGAGGGCATGCGTTTAGAAGGTCCTTGTATCTATCCCAACATTTATAAAAGCTTTCATGTTCTTTTGGTGAAAAATTTGATATCGCCCTTCTTAAAGCATTGGTTCTATGAACGGGGAAGAATTTTTTTAGAAATTCCGCTTGAATCTCTTGCCAAGACCGAATTGATTGCGGTCTTTGAGCATTTAACCAAATTTTTCCTTTGTCTTTTAGGGAGAAAGGAAAGAGTTTTAAACGCATGACATCCTCGTTAACATTTGCCTCACGAAATGTGGAGCAGACTTCTTCAAAGTCTTTCAAATGCAAGTATGGGTTTTCCGACTCCATACCATGAAAAGAAGGGATATGTTGAAGCATACCCGGTTTGAAAGAGAACGCTCCGGCTTGGCCAGCAGGAAGCACGATGCATGAGTTTGAAGTTGCCCGAGGCGGTTGAAGGTAGTCTCTCATGGTCCTAACAGGAGGAACATTGTTGGCCCCTTCCCCTTCATTATCGCTCTCTAGATCCTCGTTAACATTTTGGTTTGCCATTCTTGGAGATGTGGGAGGGCTAATTCGAATGTCCACAAACAGTCGCCCTTGCATGGGCTTGGACAACGATTCGAATCGTTCCTCGGGAATTCTACAAAATCAAACAAAAATAAGGGAGAAAAATAAATTAATTAAATGGAGAGAAATACTTACAGAATGGTTTTGTACAAAACCCGAAATTCGCCTTTTGCCTTAATCCCCGGCAACGGCGCCAAAAACTTGACGCCGCTTAAATAGCGCGTTGCGATAGAGCCCAAGTGCAGGCACGTCAAGTTGTAATATAGTCTCGGAAGTCCGAGTGTCGAACCACAGGGATAAGTGAAAAGGAATGGAATGGATTACGGATTAAATGGTTTTCCGATTTTGTAAGTTGGATTTGTTGTGAGACAACGAAAATGTAAAACGGTTGCGAAAATTAATAAGAAAGCACTAAGGTAGGTGGAGATTAGTTACGATTTAAGAAACGGTGATCATTAGCTCATACTAAGATTACAACACAAGGATTCTCGAGAAATGGGGAATGTTGGTGTATCTCTCAATAGCAAAGGGTGCGACGCTAGGCGACTCATTCCCGAATTGAAGCTATATCAAGAGAGAGACAAACGACATTCCACCAAAGACGAGGTTATCATTCCTACCTCTTAGCTACGGGTGTGAAGCAAGGCAACCCATTCCCGAAGAAGCTAATCCGAGATAGATATAACAAACTCATCATAAAAAGATTTAACATTAAGCAAGTGTGGTAATCTCATGATTTAAAGAATGAAAATTATAAAGTGAATCCTAACACTGGAACGGAATGAAGTTTATGGGATAAATTCATCAACTCATCGTTTATCACTTATGGTAGAAAATAAAGAGTCTAAGTATCACACAAAGTGTAAGAAGCACTCAATATATCAATAAATGAATCAAAGATAAGCTAAACAAATTTATAATCCATCTATGGAGTTTTGAGAACTATTCATAAATTCTATGAAGAGGGAAAAAGCTCCATGGATGGGGGGAAAAGACTACAAGCTTTCTAGAACCATATAAATATGTTGTATGTTCATTAACAACCAAGCACTAAATATACAAGGCATATAAAGTCTTACTTTATTATGAATATACCTAGAAAGCTTGTAACAATGGAGGAAATGAAGAAGAAAAGGATTTACAACTATTTTTCAATCTTTAAACATGGATTGAGCCATAAATCACCGAATATTATATCGCAAACAACCTTCGTAACCTTAGTAATAGACTACTCCATAATAGATGCAAGAACAAATATTATAGAAGAAGAAATCATTCTTACAAATTAAAAACTTACAAGAGAAATGAAGAACAACACCACCATGAGCTCTCACCTCTCTCTAGAACTCTAAGTGTAAAAAAACTAGATATATATGCCAAGAAGCTAAGAGAAAATAATATATATTAAAAGGTTGCAAAATATCTAACTAAATATCTAAAATAGCTTGAACCACTAAAATAGCCCATTTTGGGTGTGAAATGGCCAAGTTGCAAGGGCCATGATCGATCATGGAAGTGCTCTGCCAGAAAATTTTGCAACCATGATCGATCATGGCTTTGCCCATGATCGATCATGGGTCTGGAACTTGTTCACTTAGCACTTTGCAAGCCTCCGAGCTTACTCTTGATCACTTCATGCAATGCCATTGTACTCCAATCCTACAAACACATGGAATACTACAAAATACACACCAACTTGGGCCATGTTAGATACAAAACTCGCTAAGGCATTAATCTCGAGATAAGTGGATAATTAGGCAGAATTAAAGCAACAAATGCGTCAAGCGACTCCGGGAAGGAGTTTAAACATGACAATATTATGCGTTTATCAAGTGGTGTTCAATTCATGTTGGTAATAAATCTTTTAGAAAATATTGCAGGGGTAGAATAGGAATTACACAAGTTTGACACGACTTCAGGAGGTTGAATTTAGTCTTGTCTTTATAATATAGAATAGATATATATATACACAATTTTTATATCGTTACATTTTACGGATATATATGCTTTCGAATATATGAATAGATATACATATACACCTATTTCAAATTCATGCACGGCATAATTAACATACCATATTAGTCAAACGATGATTAGTTTTATAATAAATTAGGGGTATTAATCCTTCCACAAAAAAAATAAAAATAAAATTGGGGGTATTACTTAATGTAAATTTACTAAATTATTTTTTTGTCTAGTAAAATCATACTGGTATGAATGTTCTACAATTCCACAAGTCTCCATTTAGGCATTTCTATTTAACCTTAGAAAATGAATAATCTATGAGAAATATCAAATATCCCAAAGAAGTTATCTCATAATTTTTGATTTGAATATATACTACAGATGCCTCTACTTATGGCACTATTGACTTAAACTTGTATTGAGATTTTGTGATGGAAACTTATACTGTGTACCCAAAACCCAATGCTTTAGGAAGATTTTGGGCCATCAAATATTTGTAACAAAATTTAGTACAAAAGCCAGTTAGAAATAACCCAACTTAATTAGTGTTAGTTTTGTAGAACTTGCACTCTTTCTATATACATAAGCTCAAAATTGACCTGCCTGGCCATAACCCACCGGTATGCTTTGTAATTGTGTGATAATAAAAGAATATTTAAAGAAAAAATATTTAATATATTCAAGCCGAGTTGGGTAAAATGGGTTAAATTTACACGATCATTAACGTAAACCCAGCTGAAGCTTGTACCGTTTTTCTCTTTTTGTGGAACTCATCATCACCTCATATTTCTTAAACATGACTCATTAGCGAGATTCTAGTCCATAAGATATTTTAAACAAACTTCAATATGAATAAGCCACTGATTAAAAAGAGCCCAGCCAAATTGTTGCAATTTTTATTTTGTAAAACTTGAACCCACACCTATTATTATCTACATAAGCCTAAACTTGATATGTCTTATCCCAACACACTTGACGTGATACTCTGAGAATATATATTGTGTTGCAAAAGGAACCCAAGTGCAAGTTCATCAAGTTGTAATATAACTCGGTAAGCCCAAGTGTGGAACTAGAAGAATAGTCGGAAAGATGTGAAATGAATCACGGATTAATCGATCTTACTTCTTTGTGAAGTGGTTTGATTTTAGAATATTAAATGTAAATTAATTGTGAGTGTAACTAAGACAATCGAAATCAATTTGCTAGCAAAGTTATGTGAAAATGATCTCATACAAGGTTCTCTAATGCATTTCCTAAATAGAGAGTGTGTTACACTTCTCTAAGGCAAACGATATGAAACCAAAGAAACTTATTCCCGTATAATATCATATAAAGAGAGGGTGAAATCAAAACCCAACTGGGTATAAATTTTTAACCATTATCTTGTAGCAAAGGGTGTGAAGCATGAACAACTCATTCCCGTATAATGTTAAAAGAAGATATTGATAGAAGATTTATTAAATAAAATATAAAACATTGCTAAGCATTTGATAACTCATGGTTAGTTTTCCTTCTAGGCAATTGACTTGTTTGAGATAATGGTCAACTAAAAAGTTAACTCAAAAACCTCAACAATTCCTTTGTCTAAGTTTGGAAAGTCTATTTGGAGATAAAGTCATCTTTGTAGACTAGTTTGATAAATATACAACGAATCCTTGATTAGTGGTGTGGTGTTATTTATGACATAAACTTAGAGATCCTCCTTGGTTACACTTTAAATAAGAAGATGATGATTCTAAAACATCATATAAAGTGTGTAAAGCACCCATCATATCATTAAGAATGTCAAGGATTGGAATCCAAAATTTATAGTGATTCTAAGAAAGTTAAGAACTCAATATACTCGATATAAAGAGGCAAATCTTTCATAAATTGGAAGAGCTAGCATAACCTTTCAAGAAATACACTAATGAATCATCTCCCCATTTATGCTTAAGAACTAGATATACTTGGCATATAAAATCAAATCATCATGGATATCTTGTAAAATTGAGGAATGATTGATTAAATGGAGAAGAAGAAGAAGGATTCAAATATATTTAACAATACTAACCAAGAAATAAGATCAAATTCATATAATATCATCCGTAGCCTTAGCAAACGATTTACTCTATAATAAATGTAGAGACAAGCATTGTAGAAATGACCTCCATTTCTCTCTCTAATAATTGTTATAAACTACAAGTAAAATGAAAATAAAATTAAGTCTAAGAAATATATCCCTCTCCTATCTCTATTTAAAGTCCAAGGTAGATAACCCTCTAGCATACTCTAATAACCACTCTAAATAAAATAATACATTTTATGAGATATGACAATTTTCTGAGTAAAAGGAGGAAAGTGACATAAACCAACAGGCATGGGTCTAGATAGATCTTTTGTTGCCCAACGTTCTGCGTTTATCATGACGCATTATATTTATATAGCAATATAAGGATACTTAAAGAAATATTATTAATCAAATAAAATTTTATAAAAAAATAAATAAATAAACATTTCAATTACAAGTCTACAACAATAAGAACTGAAAAAATTAATTTTTGTATATCTCATTCCAACTTTTTTGGTGTTTGAAGCATATTAGTAATAAATAATTTCTCGTTGGTAAGTAATAAATGAAAATATTCACATTTTCTGATTATTTATGTCATTCATTTATAACATTCGTTGTCATTAAATAATTTGAAATATATTAAATGCCATTGTAATTTAATAGTAGATAATTAATTAGTATGGGAAACAACAATTTAAGGATGGCAAGGGAGACGAGGTTGGGTTTGGTCTAGTCAACTTGACCTCTCCGAATATAGTCGACTTAGTCTGAAGAGGGTTCACTTTAAAAATCCAAAGTGTCCCCATTATTATGTTTATTAGGCCAGACCACATTGTTCCATTGTAATTATATGATAATATAATAGTATTTAATGGAAATATATATATATATATACGCATCGATTCAAATTAAATAGACTAGATTTAAATAAATCCAAGTTGTTTTTGTTTTTTATAACCCATTCCGGTCCTAATTTGGGTTGAGTTGGTACGAATTTTGTCAATTTAAGATTCTTTGTCATCCATTATTCGCCAAAGTAGTTTTAGACTTTTGCCAAAATAAATTATGCAATTCATAATTATACATTATGTTTTATATATCAATACTACACTATTTCAGTAGATCCGCATTTTGCTTGTTCCACGATTGCATTATCCTATTTTTATTTCAACCATTAACAAAATAATATTAGACATGCACCAAAAAAATTCTTATTTTCTATTACAGTATAACCTTAATCACGAAATTTCATTAACTGTGAGTTTGTAAGCATTAACAAATAAAAATTAATTCTTTAATATTTTAAAAAAACAAAAGTCAACTTAAAAAAAAATTTAAAGAAAATTTTACAAGGATTAATTAGATCAAAAATATATCTAGATCACACAAAAATATGCCTAAATGTGTATTATCACTGTTGCAGGTTTAAAAAAAAGTAACAAAAAGAAGAGTACTTATTTGATATCCCTATGTTATAATTTTTTTTAAATAAAAGTTCGGAATATATTTTTGTAAAAATAAATATATACTAAGCTTTAAAGGTTGTTAACTTACGCCCTAGTTTCATTTCAATCTGCATCTAATCTATCTAGTAACTAATATTAATAACTATGGAACTCTATCATAATTTGACATGAATATTCAAAGACTCTTTTCTTACATATCATTAAAGTATTCAGGGATTAAAATCTCAACTTTACGATGTTCCCATGAATATTCAAATTAAAGACTAATCATGCTTGGTAATGAAAAGTATCTCATTCATAAAAGGAATGGACATATACTACTAAGAAATACACAAGTGTATCTTCTTCTTATTAATGCTTGAGATCTATGTATACAAGGCATACAAAGTGAAATCATCATACAAAAATTATCTTACTATCTTATGAATGATTGATTAAATGGAGAAGATGAAGGATTCAAGAAGTATTTAACAACACTAACAATGGAATGAGAATTGAACTTACATAATTAATGCATTGTGCAGTCCATCTTTTAGCCTTAGCAAATAAATTTACTCCATAATAAATGTAGAGACAAAAATCATAGAAGCGAACTCCATTTTTCTTTCTAAAAACTATTACAAGCTCTCTATAAAGTCAGAAATGAGAAGTAATTAAAGATATCTCTCCAATACAACAATGAAGTCTATAAATAGAAGTGTTGTGTTGGATGCCAAAAATAAACAATGTTTTTTTTTTTCACGGATAAATCCACTATCTTGGATGGCTGTTATCACATGAAAATTTTACTTTCTTGGATGCCCTCCCTCTGTCCCATGAAAAATTTCACCATCTTAAGATGTCTTTTTTCACACGAAAATTTCACTTTCTTGGATGCCTTTTGTCCCATGAAAAATTCTACTATCTTAAAATCTAAAGATATCAAAATATACACAAAATGTGCCTTTCCAAGCAATGTTCAATACAAAAGTACATGAGACTAATTGCAAAGTAAGTTGGCAAACCGAGTAGTTTTAGAGTAATAAACGCGTCAAACAACTCCAAGAATGAGCGTATGACTGACAATATTATGTGAATATCAACTCCCCCAGACTTATCTCTTACTAGTCCTTTAGCAAGAAAAATAAAAGCCAAATAATATTATTTGAATATGCGTCGATAAAATGCACTAAGCCATTTTAAAAAGTTCCAAGTTCTCTTAGAATATGAGATTTGTCTCGTGAAGGTTTATTGTGATGATACTTATAAACATCAAAAGTTTGATCGTGGTAAATGATGAGAATGATGATTTCAAATGTTCAATCTGCAAAGCTTAGGACATTACTATCACTATTTTCAAACTTGCGGGTTTTCAATGACTATCTAAACTGCTTATCTCCTATAGAAACTTGACTCATACTTCCCTTTATTCACATGCTAAACCTTATTTAGGCAAATTCTCATTTAAATAGAAAGAGTATTGATCATTGGAGTTGGAAGAGGAATTTCCTTCGAAAATGAAAGCTTCAAACTTTGTTCATTTCTAAGCACTTTTCTTATATTTTCTTGGAATTTTTGCTAAATTAGCTCAAGGCGGTTTTCATCTCTATGGGGGCAGCGGACTCACTATATAAAGTTTAACATTTTATGCTTATTTATTAAGTTTAAGGGAAACTATTCACCCTTTCCAATGTGTTAGCTTGATTCTAATGTCAAAAACATGATTCCCGTTGTAATGTTGTCCACATTGATAAAGATTTAAAAATCCAACATTTGTTCGAACCTTGCTTACTTGCCGGAATATCATTCAAAATTAACAAGATCAAGGTAAGTGAGGTAAGTGGTTTTGATTCGGAAATTGTAGCTCGATGAAATTCTAAATTAAATTAAATGAATTTTCAATTGAATGTTTTCAAAATTTAACTTTCTCAACATTCACTTGATTTCCTTGGAATGTAATACCCTTTGCTCCATTTTTGTGATAATCCTCCTCTTAAGTTTAATTAAGACTTAATCTCCATTAGACGGGTGGATTTTGGTTCCAAACCCTTCCTCATTGATCCGACGCTTCTACCATGTCATATTGGGCATATTACATTTGTAGGAGTAATCATTTTGCAATTCGGATGGTCCGAATTGAAATCGACATGTTAATTGCAAGTTTTGGTTTTAAGCGATTTTTGGTTTTTGGCCATCTTTTGGAAGCCATAACTTCATTTTTTTTTACCGATTGAGTTCTGGTTTGTTCCCCTAGTTAGGTTTTAATATATTCTACAACTTTTGTGTTTTGATGGAAATCCAATTCATGCCCCTCGTGGGTCTGATCTATGTATGAAGCAAGCATATTGTTAAATTCTGATTGTTCCGTAAAGAGTGGCAAAGCACTATCTTCGACAAATTTCTGGGATTTATTCATCCAGAATTTGGAAAGGCTTCCTCCTAGATAGTTTTAAATCTTTGAATTAGCTTTCTGTGGACAAAAGAATCACACCAATCCGAGTTCAAAGCAAAGAGTTATGACCAAAATATCAACAATTCTCAGTACTGTGTGAAGCAAAATTTGGATAGTTTGTTTTTGGGATCGATCCCAAAGCCCTATGTGTCGATTTTTGACCATTTTAACGCTTTGTCTCACCTTTCATCACCACCAAACACCCATTATGAGCCACACACACCAAAGAAAGGTTAGAGAGAGATGAGAGCTACTTTGTGAGGGTTTTTAAAAAGATCTTCCCCTATTTTTCATCCCACAAACAAGATTTCACCACCTTCATCTTCATCTCCTCCATCTTTCTTACCTCCATAGCTAAGGCTCAAAGCAAGGAGGCGGGTATGTTGCGATTTGATGTCTCTCGGCTTGATTCAAGCTTCCGAACTTGATAATCTAACTTCATAGAGGTGGTAATCTGAAACTAAAACCTATTTTATAACTTATTATTGTTTGATTATGATTCTACTACATGTTTACATGAAGACCTGGCTTTTCAAACAGAGGTTTTTGAGTATATGTTCATACGCTGCTTTAACGTTGAAATTGAGGGTTCAAATAACCTACATATATGATAAAACACATGCTTCAATAACAAATTGAGGCTACTCACTTGATTTGCATAAAAACCCACTTGGAACCCATACAAATGTTGTTGATTCTTACTACAAAAGTAAATGTCTACTGCTAAGGGTTCAAGTGGTGGTGTCTATGTTACAAAACAATTGTTTTAGGAATTATTAAACTACATAGAAGTGATGATATGATAATTCCACTGTTGGTTACATGTGGAAGTTATATTTGATTAATGAAAATTGTTGATATAGCATAATTGTTTTCAAATGAGCCGGTTGATATGTTAACGAGATTATACGTAGCATTAGTCCATGAAGGGTCCCGGGTGTGGTCTCATTGGATGGGGCCGAAAGTTAGGACATAGTCTCTTAGGTGCACACCCTGAAACGGTGCACGCCCTGAAACTGTGCACGAAAGCTGACGAGAGGCCCTGCTACCATGTAGGTGAAAGGCCATGAAATGCAAACCTAGTTTTATGCTTGGATAGTGCGGGAATTATTGATGTTGTGGCTCGAGGCCTATGAGGCAAAGCAAATGATTCTTGTGCCATAGGTTTTCAGTTATGACGAGGTTGGTTTTTATACAAAGTTTAAAGAGTATTTTTTTTCATAATGTTACCGATGTTTTAAAATGAGAAAAGGTTTCTTTCTAAACTATTATATATATATATATATGTGTGTGTGTGTGTGAATGATTTATTTCATATTATTATGCAGAATTCCTATGAATTTACGAAAAGGGATTTCTAAATATTTGTTTTACGCTAAATTTAATATATGATTCCCATTAAGTCCTTTCGACTCACCTAATTATTTTTCATACAGATTCTTATGCACCTTCTTCTGGGAAAGGGAAGAGGGAGGACGCAACTTCATAGATTGCCTAACTTTCACAACCAGAACGCGGGTCATTCACAATAGAAGGACCACCTCTCCTTAACACCTTGAAATGATATATGTGTATTATACTCATGTTAGAACTTACATATATATTGTGGAAATTGTACATTTTGTACTTGGGACCTCGTTGGAGGCTAGTTGTTTATTTATATCAATTCCTTTGCTTTGTGGACGGATTTTATGGAATGAATCATGTATTTGCTATTTCGAATGTAAATTTTCAAGTCTTCCACAATAAATTAAGTTTTGTCAACCCAGTGTCGCGTATGACATTGTTATTAACTGGGTGAGAAGAAATTGTTGTGAGCTAGTTCACATTTGTAAACTTGGTTTTGATATAGAGAAACACTATCAATTAATCCTCATGATTAGTCATACGCAAGTACGGATACCTTGTTACTTCCTACTGTTATGTGATTGCGTTTTGTGATTAAATTGATCTAATTGTTAGACAACACAACAAAAAGTTTTATTTACATTAAATTTAGATTAAGCATTGGTTTACTTCCGCTCATTATATTGCAAATCGTTTTTTCAATTAAAACTGTAAAATCGACCTAGTTTAAACTCCTCCAAAACTCTCATTTTGCCACTTCCAAGTTCAGCCATTATGTGGGTATTCTAATACCATGTCAATTCGATAAAAAATAAAAAGTTGTTCCCGGCACGTCATGGTTTCCTGAAAATGTACTTAAGATTTTGATGTGGACTTTAGTTTGGGATGTTGTACTTATTTTTGGAATAAGTATTGAAATGGCTAGTATGTATTCCCTGATGTATATAATTATATTGATGTCATGGAAAGACGCCAGTGGTTAGTTTACATTTGCTAATTTAGATTTATTTTGGTCCATTTAAATTTCATAGGTTTTAAAATGGTTCATGTTTTTAAAAGATTTGTTGTATTTCGTTTATACACAACCCATTTTAGCAAGAGTACTGAAATGGGTTAGTTAGCGTCACTCTCAGATCCTAATTATGTATTAGTTATAATTAAGGCCAATTTATCACACTTAATTCAATGTGTCCACCTACAACAGGGGTTAATGGTGCAAAAAGTTTCAATAAATGAGAAGAACTGACTCACAAGTTTTACAAAACATCCTGAAAGGAAGATGATGGTGTTCAGCGTTTCCTTTGCTATTGTCTCTCTTGAAGTAATAGAAAGACAAAGCCAAAAAATTGCTAAAAAAATTAGCAAACCAATCGGCAGCCATATTGGCAAAGCTAATCATTAGACCAATTAGATAACTACTGCAATTTTGCAAATTTACAGTGTAACCAGTAACCATACCAACATGAAATTTCAATCTTATTTAACACATACTATCCAAATCATTAAAAATTTCAAATTTCAAATTCAATCCCTGAAGCTTATTTGTTGTACCAATTGTTTATTTTATCGTCCATGACTTTCATTAGATACTTTCGCTCTCTCGTGCTTTAGCGTCCTTTCTCTCTCTCTCTCATGCACACGTAAAATAATTGTTAATTTACAGTCACAAGTCTTGTAACATGAAACCGAAATTAAACAAGTTTAGCAACTAACGGGCCATCAAGTTACGTAACTCATTAGGTTGTCCTCTGGTTCCCATTTTAGGTTCGTTACTCTTTTTAGAGTTATTTATATTTTAACACAATAAAACTTGATTGCTTTTTCACTTTCGTCATAGTTTCATTTATCTACACTAGGATCATTATTTAATGTAACTTGCCTTAAAATGCTGAGAAGAAGCAATATCAAAGAGAGAAAGAAGATGGAGCAAATGGTAAATAAATAATAGCTTTTATTCGATTCTAAAAGTATATTTTTTGATACGTCTAAATAGGAGATATACTTATCACCATGAATTCAGTTTTTTCCAATCAGGGGAATGCGGATCAGCCCAGTAGTTGCAAGAGTAAAATCCATCATCTTTCACTAACCAGTAGCATCTATGTACCTGCGACTGAATAGGTTCACAATTTGGATAATCATTATGAGCGTCAAAAACATCAAATGAAATATCTTTACTTTGCCAATAAAAATGGCAAAAGAAAAGTGTAGTTTCAAAAAAATTGATACGGAATTTCCAATAGTATTCCTGGCCCACTAGGGGAGTATGGTATCCCAAATCATCGTCCTTCGATTGGCAACGAAACTGAAGCTAGTAGGTATTATCAGGTAATCCATTAATAATGTGAACCTCCGCTTTTGTACCTAAACTGAAAGCATCAATGCATTTACTGGAAGAAAGGTATAATATGAGGATGAGCAGAATTCTAAGGATTCTCATGGCATAGAAACCAATGTTTTGATATGATATTTTCTATAATGCCAACAATGCTGCTCTTAATATAGAGATAAGAATGACCAACTTGACATTGTCATAAAGTAATTGCCAAAATATAATGAATATTTAGTTGCGTAATAATTAATTTTACTATTCAGGTAATCAAATGGCTAATTGTTTGAAATAGTAACAATCTAATTACGAATGAGAAAAGTTAATAATTAAGGAAATTCGCTTAATTACAGGAATGATTTCTAATAGCCAAAAGGTTGCTTATTTGAACCTAATTACAACATTAACCGAATGTGATCGCTTTTCTTTACAGAATACTAGACCCACGCCAGTTGGGGGACAATCTATTGATGTACATTACTCATAAAGAAGTTTGTTTAAAATTCTAAGAGAGGACAATGTTTCCATGTATGAAAAGTGTGTAGGTTTAAGTTTCTATACACTTGTTTCTGAGTGTACTTCAAAATTCCTACTCCTGCACGTGCTTAATCTAAGTAAATATATATATATATATAAGTTTGGATAATAATAATAATAATAATAATAATAATAATAATAATAATAATAATAATAATAATAATAATAATAATAATAATATAATTTGACCACAGGCACATGAGATGCATATGACACTCGTATGTATTCAATTTAAGGAGTAATATTTAACAAAAGAGAAAGATAGTCTAGTGGTGTTCAATTCGTGTTGGTAACAAATCTTAAAAAAAAAATTCAAAAGTTTGACACAACTTCAAGAGGTAGAAGTGAGTCTTGCCTTTATAATATAGAATAGATATATACATACACAATTTTTCTATTGTTACACTTTATGGATATATATGCTTTCGAATATATGCATAGATATACATATACAGCTATTTCAAATTCATGCATAGCATAATTAACACCACCATATTAATTAAACGATGATTAGATTTATAATAAATGTGATGCCCCGAATCCCGTTATGAGATTTTCACCTCCGGGACCCGATTAATCACGAATGCCGTGCACGACGGGAGGTTTAAAATAGAAAAATTACAATTTTTAAAAACTTTTTCTTAAATAAAATATAATCCGAGTAAAATTCCTTTTTATAAAATTTCGGCATATGGAGTTCGTTTTAGTAACAAACCATCCTGTCATATAAAAACCATTTTATACAAGAAACATCTCAAGCAATCAATAGTTGAAAACACTCCACATATTGTAAACCATTTGATACAAGTTCACATTAAAACCAATAACGAGTACTTTACATAAAGTTTATATACAACTTACTCTATAAAAAACAAAAGATAATATATGACTTGGTCCTTGACTCAAGGACTACAAAAGCTAACGGACATCAGAAGCCTTGTAGATGGATACACCACACTCCAATCCCCGAAGCCTATCTTGCAAAACTGTTAGAAAATGGGAATGAGCCAAATCCGGGCTCAGTGGGAACTATATAGGTTTTGTATAGAAAATACAAAGTGCATACGAAAGCATGTGCATCTTTATATAGAAAATAACTACTTTACTTTACTACAAAAGTTTATAAGACAATGTGATGCAGTAAAATCCACACACAAGTTCATGCCGAATCCCACTAGAATTCCCATCCTAGTTATCGGAAGCTATCTACCCGACTAAACGGTCCCGTATCACCTGAGAACCGTTGTTATAAAACCATCTCATCACTAACACTAACTTCCTAAGATTCGTCATGCTACGGTGGATTCACTCCCAATTGTAATTCAACATTATTTGAAGCTATCCAGTCTTAATACCGTGGGTCGCTAACTAATAGCCAGGCATTTATCTTTTCGTCTTTATAATTAGTTCATTATAAGAATCGGTTATACACCCACAATCTAATGGATATCTTCACGTACATGCTTTATGCTTCCATTTAATCGTCAATCCTTTACGTATATTATAAATTTGGCTCCTTGTAGTCAACTTTGCCATGTAACGCTTGTCATACAATAATCTTAACGAATCACATGAGTAAGGATAATAATAACAAGAGATACGATACAAGCAACCATAACAGTAATAGGCAAGTAAATATCAATCAATAATATCTCTTGTATAAAGCCTCAAGCTTACACCCCGCGGTCACTAGGCTTAGAGCATCGGTTCCCAAAGGACCCCAAGCTTTAAACTAATCATGTTTCCTCCAAGTGAGCAAACTACCCAGGGACTTGATCTTATCTTGTAATTCATTTGGAGTTGAACCCATGCAAGACATTTTCACGGGGACTACACTCCAAATAGTTAACAAAAAGACACCCATACAGGCAAGCTCCTCTAAGGACGTAACTACCTTAGAATGTTTCACCAAAGTGTAGGGCTACTACTTCTCAAAACACACAGTACCATTAATAGAACCACACGATTTAATCCGCAAGCCAAGGAAACTATAAAAGCCAGGACTACGAAACTCATCCTTGGGAAGGCAATATACATCAATATGATAATATAACAGGCAGCTACCACCGCACTGTACTGGGTAGCCCTTTCCCTTGTCTGCTTTGGGTGGCTCCACTCCAGCTATAACTAGTACTGGTACTCTTCTCTCGATATTTATATATTGGTACCTCTAGCCTGGTATTTATATCCTCGTACTCCCGGCCTTAATATGGTACACCTGCATACATATACAATGGTATTTATATCTCGGTACCTCTAGCCTGGCATTTATATCCCGAAACCTCTGACCTGACATTTATAGCCCAGTGCCCCCAGCCTTATTATTATGAAAACTACAAATTTATCAACACTCGCAATTATAATTACAACCAATCACATTGCATAGGGCTCCAACCCTGAATCAATTGGGGCTTCAACCCATAACTAATATCAGTATTTAAACATAGCATCTACAACCCAATCATATTGCAGGGCTACAACCCAATCATATGGTAGGACTACAACCCTCCATGGTGAGGCTACAACCTTACAATATTCACCTAGGTAGATAATTGTGCCAAATGAGTTAATACCATAAACAATAATACACATGTATATATATACCAAAATCATAAGTGGCCAACACAATCAGTAACACTACACCATTTCTCGCTAACTGGCACGTTAATTTGGCACGGTTGTTTACTGTGTCAAATTTTAGTAGGTCTTGACACGCTTTTGGCATAGATTAAGGCCGTACTTATTTGGTACTGCTCATTACAGTGGCAAAACCGTACCGATTTGCATCTTCTCTTTCCAACCCATTGACCAAATCTCCCACCCACTTGAAAAGTGAATTTTGAATTATTTCAAGCTTCCCGCCATAGTTTCGTAAACTTTTTGAAAAAAAATTTAAACAATCCAATTTTTAAAAAAATAAAAATCATAATGAAATAAATTATTTTTTATTTTTTAACTTTTTTTGAAAATAATTGAAATTTGAATGAAAATTATGTCGAGTACCTGGATCCCATCTTTCTCGAAATAATTCTATTTTGACTTTATGAATTATTATTTTGAAAATTTTATATGTTATATTATATTTTAAATATACTATTTTCATTTTGGAAATATGTACAATTAAACCTTTTGATAACTAATATTCAATAACTTAATGATTCTACTATTAATTTTATTTTTTTTTAGGAACAAAGTACATAATGGGTATTTTTTAAATTTGTAATTATAATTTTTCATAAATGCTATTTTATAATACTCGTTATTATACTAAAATTAAATTTAACATCAATTATACTACAACACGAACACTTTTTAGCTTGTACAATTCAAATAGATAAGTAAAGCAATTATTTCTTGCATGTATCTTTCATTTATAACAAAATAGTAGTACTTAGTAACATAGAATCACCAATGCAACTAAAATAAAATAATCGTATATCTTTTAGCAGAAAAATATACAATTATAATCTTAATAGCAGCACATGATGTACCCTTGGTGATAATCTATATTGTTAATCTAGCATCGAAAATAACTACAAAATGATGTTAATTGAGGGATATGAATAACACATTCATTAACCACTGTACCAAATGCATCTTCTTAATGTAAGTAATTACTAAGAATTATATTACACGTATATAGAGTGTATCACTAGACTAGTATTTATACTTATTATATAATAAACATGTCTAGGATTTTTGGCATGTATACACTGCACAAAATTATCAAATATCGCGCTAAAATTGCTATAATATAATGCTAAGGGCAAAAATTTTACTTACGATATTCAGGATTTGAAACTATATATTTTTATTGTAAAAAATTACAAAATATTCTATTGCACGCACGTATAATTACTTACAACTAGTATTAAACTTATGACCTTAAGAATGGTTTACAAAATATTCTAGGACTTGAGCACGAGGAAAAGATGTCGATTACAATTTAATAGCAAGTTGAAATTACAAAATTACATTTCATTAACTTGGAAGGAAAAAAAAGGTTACACTTATTATATTATTTTTTGAACTATATTGAATAATGTGTAAAATTACTTACAGACATATATTGAATAGCTACATATGTAAATATTTACGTTATATAGTGTGTTGCAAAACTGAACCGAAATCGAACAGAACCGAAATCAAATATGTTCGATTTAGATTTGGGACACGACATTGCAAAATTGAACAGAACCGAACATAACCAAATTATTGTGTATATGACTCGAAAATATTTTTTTACTCTAATCGAGACCAAAAACACTCATGGTGCGTTTGGTGCACCGGATAAAGAGGTTGGATATGATAAGAATCAGAATTAGCTGGATATAAATTATGTAGGATATGATATAAAGGAATCAATCAAATAAGGATTAAGCGAGATCGAACAGAATAAATAACTTTGCATTTGATGGAGTTCTATGTTACAAGTTCAGACATTATATAATACAACTTGCTTTTCTTTTAAAAATATATGTAATTTAAATTATTGTTCATAATTTTTTTTAACTAAATTAATTCTCTTATTTATAAGTAAATATCGTTAAAAATTATTTCAAGAGAAAAGTTCCATATTACCTACAAAATGTTGTGGTATTAAGATAAGTTATTTATGCTTACACTCAAACCCTAACTCTTTAATATTATCACTGTCATCACTTTACTCATGGTTGCTCTCTAACCCTCCCACGGAAACGGCGCTCTTACTCTCCGCTGAAAGATACGATCCACTGTCAACATTATTCTCGTAACCTCTTTCTCCTCCATATCTGTTCTCGATACTTTGCCAAAACCCTAGCCTTACCTATTTCCCCCTTTTTGATCCGATTTATTCTCTCCAAAATCGAACCAAGTAACCCGAAACCCGTGTTATTAAACTGATATTTGGGCTTTGTAGATGATTATTTGTAAATCTTGATAGTAGCTTCGAGGATTTCAAGGTTGAGTAGGTGGTATTGTGGCCTTCACTCTCCTTCATCGTTGTGCCACGCCTCACTATAAGTTTTCCCCTTTTTTTTTTGGTTTAGATCTGACCCAAATGCTCAGATCTGAGAATGATTTGATGGTGCTAAAGAAAGTTCTTCAATATATAGAAATATATAAATTTTGTACGTATATGTTTAATGATGTTATATATATATGTATAATATATTATAGATGTATACTATTAATTTTGAGTGTATGGTCTCTCAAAAAAGGGGAAAATAAAATCGGTTTGAAAATTGGATTTGTGTCCTTTTGGGTGTGCTTTTAAACCCTCACTTGAAATCGTGGTAGAAAAGAAACAGAGGAATGGAGTAATTATCAAATGTAGGTACAATAACTTACACGAGTAATTCTATGTTGGTGTGTCATTTAGATTTTTTTGTTATTGTATGGGATAAATCTTTTACGAGTTTTAATAATTCTAGCAATTGATAGTTCCCCTAATTCATTAGACGCATATGAACAAACTATAAGGGGTGATTTACTGTTTGGCATATATGAATTACATCGGCTAGCTATACAGTGAAGTGTGTTATTCTTTGGCAGGTGGCTATGGTTGGCACTTAGCACACATGTTCTCTTTGTGTTGTGGTGCTTGTGGAGAAAATGAGGGAACATAATATCTAGGGGAAAGGAAATTGAATTATTATATAGGGCCTATGATGAGGAAGCAGCAGCAGCTGCTGCTTATGACTTGGTGGATTATTATCCAGACTTAGTCTGATGAGTTCGCAACTCCAATCCATATTTTCAAACTCCGGTACCAAACAGTGATATTATGGTTTTAGTACTTTTGGCAAAAAATTGTTCAAGTATTAGATTGGATTCCCATAGCCTTAATGAATTTTTAAGGGCTGGCCAATTATCTTGTTTATGTGCTCGGCGTGTAGTGTGAAAATGTTTTATGTTTTTGAATTCAAAATACCTATGCATTATTCCATAAGAAAACAGTGCTGCAAATACTTAAAATAAGCCTTTGATTGTAGTATGTTAGTCATTTTCTATTTTTGAATATGTGATATCTTTTAGCTCATAATTGATAGTTACAATCAAGTGAATGCTTCTTTTTATAAAATTTCTCTCTAGTTGGAGATTTCTTAAAACTAAATAAACTTTGAACATATGTCTCTTATATTTGCCATTTTTTTATTGTATATTGCCAACAGGTAGGCTTGTTTTAAGTGGAGGACTTATTGGTTTAGTTTTTTTAAGGAACCTTGCAAGCTCCGAAGTACTTTTTGGGGGTGTTTTATTGGCCCTCCAAAGGAAAATCCAGTTTGCCATTTGTACTAGGACAAGCAGGTATTTGTTTTTCACTTTCTTGTATTTATTAGAGATCATGGTTTCACATTCAAATATTGCATGTTGTGATGCTCAATCTCTCCATCAGGTGCTTACCTACTTTGAGAAAATATTTCTTTGATAATAGAACATGTTATCTTCTCCATTCTGATGCTTATTATATTTGATTGTCAAAATATATAAACCTTTTGATCTTTTGCATTTTCAGCCAATATGATCACCTCTAGCACCAGGTGTCCTTATCACCAGGATCATTCCCCCACAGTCATCAATATTTAAAAGTGCACTGCACCCTTTGCGCCTGGCTTTTAGAACAACAAACGGTGGAGTTTGCAAGATCATATTTAACAAAGGTGATGATCTTCGGCAAGACAAGTTGGTAGATGAAATTTGTTCATGCATTTGCATAAATTTTTGTGGGACTTAACATGTTGTTTCGTTTTAATAACAATTTAATCGATTCGTACATTGATGCTTGGGGCTTGTAGGTTGTTCAAATGGTATCACTTATGGATCGATTGCTTAAATTGTAGAATCTAGATCTGCATTTAACTCCATACAGAGTCTTGGCAACGGGGCATGATGAAGGCATGCTGGAATTCATTCCATCAAAGTCTTTAGCACAGGTATTATATCCTGCAAAAGGTTTTCTTTGGTATTTCTACCTTTTAATGTTTGGAAAGAATATATAGTAGTATTAACTATTAAATAAGAACAGTATCAAAAATTTCATCCATTTACTCTCTCAAAAGCCCTTAAGGGAAATGTTGTGATCCACTAGATGCATGTACGCCACTTGGAGCATCACTAATTCCATCATCCTTCTACACGTCGCCAAATGGGTTCTTGTTTATTTATTCTTCTCTTCATTTTGAACCAATTTGTTGTCATAAATAAAAAGGTAAAAAGTAATATTGAAAACCAAGTTCCTCTCAATACGAGCACTAAAATAAAGTTCCCTAATTGGTTAACATAACACAATTCATGTGGTTAGGTAAAATCAAGTGTTTATAGGCAATAGTTGACTTCTAATTCTAACTCTTTCCACCTAATATCAACTGTAAATGCCCAAAACGCAGGCTGGAAAACTACAATCCAAGAATGCTAGCTACTTTACTTTTGACTAAAACAAGAAGGACTTAATCCGGTGAACACAAACCGGAAATTTAATCAAACTGTTTGAAAAAAAAGAAATTATATTTACTAGAGTGGTTATAGTTTTGTACTTAAATTACTAATGTATTATTATTGTTATATTAGTTCGTTGAATGATTTTTTTTTATTATCTATTATGTGTAATTAGTATTAATTCTTAGGTATAAGAGGAGATAAGAAGAAGAAAATTTAATTATTGAGCAAAGCCAATGGTATTGGTTTATAATCAGCCCAATAATTTTAAAGTTGTTTACTGGTCCACTTATTAAATTTAATTAGTTTGAATTTTACACTAGGAAAAAAAATAAAATGAGAACAGTTTTAAACTTGCGAATATGATATCATTTTTCATTTTTATCACCGAAGTACTTAGCTTTCTTAGTTTTTCCCACATATGAATTGCCGAGCAAATCTCCTTTGGCAGTGAAAGCGCTTACTACATTCCGCTTTTCCAAACAATAATTACTGCCAAAGGAGTAATTGCTCAATAATGAAACTGCACAATTTAACTTATCGATGATCACCCAAATCCCAATTTACGTACCTCGATGAATAGCTTTTATGGCTTCAAATCTATTTATAATACGAACATCTGCATGACAAAGGGTCTCTGGTGTTAATTTTTGTCTCCAAATCTATTTGTTTCAGCGTTACGTGGCATATGCTAATGGATCCATAATGTCATTGGAGAGGAGCTGGGGATTAAAGTTGTGCACTTGTACCTATTGAGACTTGAATATCAGAACTCAAGGTTCGGGTGAGAATTTTTCACCACTTGTATCGTACATTGATTATATTTATATATGCCACGAAAAATAAAGGAGAACTTTACTTTGAGGTTGAGAAAGTACTATAAACTTAAAAAGCCTTGGTTTATATATGTTCTCTCACAGCTATCAATATTATTAGCATGTAACACTGGAAAATTCAAAGTGCTTTTCTCATGTGTTTATGTATGTTGCTATTATCCGTATGTTTGTATATATGATATGCATATTTTTCTTATGTCCTAACAACCATATAAAAAGAACCCTTGGTTTTAGGTTCTAAATTCAAAGAAAATATTGTCTAGTTTAGTTCTAATTCTCTCACCTTTAAGTTTTTGCTTTAATTTTTTGAAAAAATATATATCTTATTAGGAAAGGATGACAAGTGACCACCAATATATACTACATTAGTTTAGCACACGTACAAACTCATTCAACACATACTACAATCACATAAAAACACACATCATATGTCCAAAACTTAAGTCATCACTTTAAATTTCAAATTAAAAATGAATTTTTGACCATGCAAAGGCATGGATAAATGAATGATCCAATTAGTGCTTTGGTGAGGCCTATATACATGAGCAATACAAATAATATATATATATATATATGAGTTTGTTGTGTTAGCATGGATGACATGATCTGTTTATAGTGTATGTTAATAAACTACTGTTTTTTCTTCTATCACTATCTTTCTTGTATTAATGGTTAGATGCATTAGTAAGTACTCTTAAGTCTTGTGATTTCTTTATATTTACTTCATGTAAATTTAGTTTAGTTTATCTCAACATTGCTTTAATTAAAATTCTAGTTTTCTATGAAGTAGTTTTAGCATTCTAATATATTTTTTTTTTCATTATATTACCTTGTACAGGTGTATATATATTAAAGTAGCAAAGGGTGATTGCTAACTAATGGTGGAAGCTTGGAGTACTTAAAAGTGCAGGGTTCTTTTTGCCTTCAACTAAAGTTTGGGGGTGCTAATATATATTTTTTGGGATATCTACTTGCATATACTAAGTAGCAAGGGGAGGTTGCTAACTAATGGTGGAAAAGTATTTGGAGGTTTTTTTTGTCTTAAACTAATGTTTTTTTTTTGTCCTTAGCTTGTAATCAAATGTAAACTTCAATATTATGCAATGTAGTACAAACTTGTAGTTTAGGAAGACATAATCTCCTCAAATGACTTTGTTTTGTGAAGTTAATATAATATTCTTGCTTACTTAGTTATGATGGGTTTTTTTAGTTTAATTGGGTGTGATTGTATTTATTGTGATGCAAATATATTTTTTACAATTTTTTGTTGGATGTTTGAATACTATGCAATAGGGAGAAAAAATGAAAAGCAAATACAATTGGGAAAAAAAGGAAACCAAAAAAAAGAGGCAGTAGTAACACTATACTGGTCATATTGGCACGGCTATGAACCGTGCCAAAACCGTTCTAATTTAATTCTTGTATAGATTTTTAGCAGTGCCATAACTATTCCAAAAGGGTGCCTACACAGTGCCAAAACAGTTCCAAAAAAGTGCATACACAGTGCCGAAACTGTTCCAAAAGGGTGCCTATGCCGTGCCACTAATGATATTATTATATCATTGGTATGATGACACATGGAAAGTCATCGAAATGACACGTGTCATAACATTGGCACGCTAGGTATCCGTGCTATAGTGGTATTAAATTTACTGAAATTGGTACCCTTTGACCAAGAAAATGTACGAATTAAGCACGGTGTGAAGCCGTGTTAAATAAATTGGTACGGCCATATTTGGCACGGCTTGGAACCGTGCTAAAAGTGGTCAGGCACGGAGTAGAACCGTGCCAGTTAGCGAGTTTTGGTGTAGTGTAAGTTCTAAATCAACTGATATATCTATTCCTATCATCTGCAAGTACAAGCGTGAGAAAATCATCAATCATTCCACCAAGTTAAGTATACCCATGGTTCATGTCAAAATTCATAAGCTTTATCTCATTCTTGGTGCGTTTTTGGGCTAAACATCAGAAATTGATACATACATTCTTGAAATATAATAAAATAAAGTGTTCGCTGTGATATCAAGCATTACTATAAGGGTAATCAAAGTTTTATAACTCCAAACCGAAGAGAAGTATAAGTATACCTAGGGTTTGTATAAATTTAGGGAAAATGCTAATACAACAACAAATCTTTAAGAAAATAGGTTTAGTAGTAGTGTTCCCACCTCTATTGTTGATATTCCTCGCAATTTAAGTACTTCGAGAAGTGTAGGCGTCAAAACGTCAAAGCCCTAGCTTCCCCCTTGAGCTCCAATGGTGGAAATTGATGAAGAAGATGATGAATAGTAACAAGCAAGCTCAAATCTTGCATCAAGATGATGGAGCCTCACAAATCCCGCAAGAATCTCACTTTATCCCTTTAAAACTCTCTTGAGGTGTTGTCGGGGTGTATGGGTTGAATTAGGTGTTTTGTGGTGATAAATGGTGAGAAAATGGGGTTAAAAGAGGTTAAAACTCGATACACAGGGCTCAAGATCGATCTTTGACCTCCCAAGATCGATCTTGGGAGCTCTCAGCCAAAGCTTGTTTCATAGCACTAACCACTGTTGGTATTTTGGTCATAACTCTTTACTTGGAACTCGGATTGGGGTAATCTTTATGTTTACGGAAAGATAATTCAATGATATACAACTTCATAAGAGGAAGTCTTCCCAAATTCTAGATGGATAATTCCCAGAAATCCTCCAAAAACAGCGCTCTGCCGAAGCACTACCGAATGACCATATTATACTAACCGGCCTACTTTGGACACTATTTTGACCAACGAAGAGTACGAATTGGCTTTCGGTCAAAACACGAAAGTTGTAGAATGGTATGAAACCTAAATATAGGCTCAAACAGTGACTAAAGCGGATTAGAGACGGAAACGTTAAGTGGCTCCAAAGTTAGTTAAAAACCATCAATCGAAAAAATAAATAAATTAAAATTAGGGGTATTCCTTAAAGTAACTTTACTAAATTCTTTTTTTGTCAAGTAAAATGACACTGGTATGAATGGTCTATAGTTCCACAAGCCTCCATTTATGCATTTCTATTTAAAATTAGACAATGAATAATCTATGAGAAATATCAAATATCCTAAAGAAGTTTTCTCATAATTTTGAATTTAAATATATACTATATATGCCCCTACTTATGGCACTATCAACTTAAACTTGTACCGAGATTTGTGATGGAAGTCATACTACTTACCCAAAACCCAATGCTTTAGGAGGATTCTGGGCCATTGAATATGTGTAAAAAAATGTAACAAAGTTCAATACAAGAGCCAATTAGAAAGAACCCAACTTAATTGGTGTTAATTTTGATGAACCCGCACTCTTTCTATATACATAAGCATGAACTCAGCCTGCCTGACCACAATCCACTGGTATACTTTGTAATTGTGTGATAATAGCAGAATATTTATAGAAAATTTATTTACACGATCTTTAACCTAAGCCCAACGGAAACTTGTACCACTTTTCTCTTTTTGTGGAACTTGTCTTCACCTCATTTTTCTTAAACCCGACTCATTAGCGAGATTCTAGTCCATAAGATATTTATGACAAACTTCAATATGAATGAACCGCCGATTAGAAAGAACCCGGCCAAACAGTTGCAAGTTTTATTTTGAAAAACTTGAACCCACACTCATTATTATCTACATAAGCCCATACTTGATATACATCATCCCAACACACTTGACGTGATGCCGCGAAAATATCACATTGTAAAAAGAACCCAAGTGCAAGTTCGTCAAGTTGTAATATAACTCGATAAGTCCAAGTATCAAACCACAAGGATAATCAGGAAGATGTGGAATGAATCACGGATTAATTGATTTTCTTATTTATAAAGTGGTTTGATTTTAAAATATTAAATGTAAATTAATAGTGAATATAACAAAGTTTGAGAAAGGGCTAAGACAATCGGAATCGATTTGCTAGAAAAGTTAATTGAAAATGATCTCATACAAGGTTCTCAAATGCATTTCTTAAATGGAAAGTGTATTGCATTTCTCTAAAGCAAAGAGTGTGTAACACCCCCGTCTTAACCTACATGATAACACCTGTACTTAAGGCCTGGAGCGTTATTAGCCCATCTTAGTAGGACTAAGATAGGTGTGTAAAAAGAAAATAATTCCAAAACACAGGGATATCAAGTATTACTAAGTATGGGATACCAAAATCATATTAAAACATCTAAGCATGCTTCACATGTATACCATCCAAACCATATGTGTTCCTAAAATATACAAAATCATCGGGCTAGTTGTGGCTTCTCTGAAAAACATATTGATAAACGCGTAATTTTGTAGTCTCTAACACTCTTTTGATTGTGTTTATCGCGTTTATTTTAGCCTAGATTAATTAAATTAATCCACTTCTTGTGCACACACTCAAAATATCAAGAATTGCTTTAACATGGCTCAAAGTAGCCTTTTCTAGTGTGTTGAGTGTACCTTCAGGCTATGGAAGCAAGTTGGAAAGCTTTGGGAAGGATTCAAGAGAGATAGAAACCAAAAGAAAAGAAAAAAAGTCTCCCGAAGTGTCCTCTGATCAATCAGAGGAGCCTCTAATTGATCAGAGGCCACCTTTTAGTGCAGAACTTGCCCTCTGATCGATCAGAGGGTTCTCTGATCGATCAGAGCCCCCCTTTTTAAGCCAAATCTCCCCTCTGATCAATCAGAGGATCCTCTGATCGATTAGAGACCTCCCAGAATGCACAGCACAGCCCCCAAAAGCAGCTTTTCTCCCCTTTTGATGCATTGAAACTCACCAAAAATTGCTGGACTTTCTATTTTTGTTCTAGCCTCAGGTGTTTACCCATGGGTCTCTTAGAAAGTGTGATAGAATAGCCATTTTTGGCATTGTTTTGCCTTTTTATTTAACTATTTTCTTTGTCCTCATTTGGGGAGATGTAATTTCTAGATCTAGATTAGTTATTTAAGTGGCTTTTCCCTGCACTTTGATCATGATCTATCACTTGTAAGAAATCTAGAGAGAGAAACTCTTGAGAGAAATGGAAATCCCTTTAATGGTTTTTGTTCATACAACTATCATGGAGTAGTTTCATTGCTAAGGCTAGAAGTTGAAGTTTGCATTGCATTAATTATGTAAGTTTGTTTCTCATTCCATTGTTAGTGTTGTTAAATACTTCTTGAATCCTTCATCTTCTCCATTCAATCAACCATTCATAAGCTAGTAAGATAATCCTCATAAGGTGATTTGACTTTGTATGCCTTGTATACATAGATCTCAAGCATTAATGAGGAGATGATGCACTTGTGTATTTCTTATTAGCCTATGTCCATTCCTTCTATGATTGAGATACTTTACATTGCCAAGCATGTTTAGTCTTTGAATATTCATAGAAATACCATAAATTTGAGATTCCAATCCTTGAATGCTTTAATGATATGTTGAGTGCTTTCTACACTTTATGTGATTTTGAGACTCAATATTTTCTTAGTTAGAGTGTTGCCAAGGAGGATCTCTTAAGTTTATGCCATAATCAACTACACTAATCACCTTAAGGATTCAATTTGTATTTATCAAATGTGTCTAAACCGGATGATTTAATCTCCACCTAGACCTCCCAATCTTAGACAAATGAAATGTTATGATTTATTGAGCTAAACTTTTTAGTTGGCCATTTTCATAATCAAGTCAATTGCCTAGGGGAAACTAACAATGAATTCTCAATGCCTAGTTTAATTTTATGCCTTTTCTTTTGGTGTATCTCAAGTTTGCATCTTTGTTGGACATTATATGGGAATGGGTTGCACTTGCTTCACACCCTTTGTTACAAGATAAAAATGAGGCATACATTTGTGTTGAGTTTTACTTACACCCTTTCTTTATATGGCATTTATATGGGAATGGGTTGCTCTTGCTTCACACCCTTTTGCTTAGAAAAGTGTAAGGTGCTCAACACTTAGGAATTGCATTGAGAATTTTGAATGAGATTAATTTTACATAACATTGCAAAGCAAATGAATTCTATAATGCCGTAGCCTTTTCTTATCAATTGATACATCACTTTAATTTTTATTGCAAGACTTTAAAATCAACAACTAAAATCAACCAATCAAATTCTCTTGAACAAAGCCTTGGACTCGTAATCACCACATCATCTTTCCGACTATCCTTGTGGTTCGACACTTGGACTTACCAAGTATTATAACTTGACGACCTACACTTGGGTTACTAAGCGCGGAAGTATTTTCGGGCGCGTCACATATACACATCACAAAAAGAAATGTATCAGAGCTTCTATTTCGTCCCCGAGCCCGTTGTGTCTTTGTCCCCCTGGGACTCATGAGTACCTGTAATAATTTAAGGAGAAAAGGGGTGAGCTACGTGCTTTTTAAGGGTACATAATAAGAAAAACATCACATATATAACACATTTCAATTTAAATCCATATGTTCAATAAGCAATGCATGCATATACCAATGCAAGTTACCTCCTTGTGTCAACCATAGAGCCACTCTGCCAGAATATATCTATACCGATCTAGAATAGAACATGGGCCAGCCCGCTTGATAGAATAATCTGACAATGTTCATAAATTGGCCCATTGGCCCCAATTAATGTCAATAGATCATAACCAATTTTGACCACAAGTTCACCTGTAGTATCATAGCAACAGAATCATAGGCTTTACCATTGTTTAGATTTTCGAGCACAAATTGCTGGCTCTAAAACGTCGACGCGTTGCTGTCCTTCGGAGGTTTAGGGATTTTCAACCCAAAGGCACCAGACCCCACTTATTTTCCATCCGTAGGCACCAACCAATGCGCAATCCCTTCACCATCAAAGGGTCACAATAGAATCACAGATGGATCCATATCTAGATCATATCATAATCAGAATGATATAATGACCAAAGCCATCTTCTATCATCATAGGAAGGAGATATATGTCTTACATCATCAATAAGAGATATACACCTCGTATGTTGGGCCATAAGTATGATCCATGTGTGCCGAGATTCCTCCAATTGCTTGGTTGACATGGTGATGAAATGTATGGCATGCAAACAGGTAATTTCATGCCAAAAATGCATACAGGTCTGCAGCCAAATGTTTCCCAAACTTGTATATGCTGGACCAGTACGCCAAATCCTCATACCAGTCCGCAAGGCAAATTTCTGCCATGATGCCCTGTTTTTATTTTGGCCATAACTTGTCACTTGAAACTCCGATTTAGACGATTTTTATGTCCATGAAAAGGTAATTCAGAGACCTACCATTTACGGTGGAGCTTTTCTCTAAATTATGAACATATAATTTTCTAAAGGTACAATTTCCACACCAAATTAACCCAACATGGCATAATTAACATAACAATAAATACAGAGTATTACATAGTGGAAAACCTAAACAGCTCATTCCTGTATAATACCATCTATTAAAAAGGTATAATCAAATCTAAACTGAGTATAAATTTCTAACCATTATCTCATAGCAAAGGGTACGAAGCATGAGCAACTCAATCCCGTATAATGTTAAAACAAGATATTGATACAAAATTTATTAAATAAAATATAAAACATTGCTAAGCATTTGAGAACTCATGGTTAGTTTTCCCTCTAGGCAACTAACTTGTTTGAGATAATGTTTAAATTTCCCTCTAGGCAATTGACTTGATTGAGATAATGGTCAACTAAAAAGTTAACTCAAGAACCTCAACAATTCCTTTGTCTAAGCTTGGAAAGTTTATTCGGAGATAAAGTTGTCCTTGTAGACTAATTTGATAAATATACAATGAATCCTTGATTAGTGGTATGGTGTTGTTTATGACATAAACTTAAGATCCTCCTTGGTCACACTTTAAATAAGAAGATGATGAGTCTAAAATATCGCATAAAGTGTTTCAAGCTCCCACCATCATTAAGAATATCAATGATTGAAATCCAAAATTTGTAGTGATTCTACAAAAGTTAAGAACTCAATATACTTGATATGAACAGACAAATCTTTCATAGATTGGAAGAGCTAGCACAACCTTTGAAGAAATACATAAGTCTATCATCTCCCCATTTATGCTTAAGAACTAGATATACTTGGCATATAAAGTCAAATTATCATATGAGGATATCTTGTAAGATTGTGGAATGATTGATTAAATGGAGAAGAAGGATTCAAATATGTTTAACAATACTAAATAAGAAATAAGATAAAATTCATATAATAATCACATTACAAACTTTATCCTTAACCTTAGCAAATGATTTACTCCATAATAAATGCAGAAGCAATCATTGTAGAAGTGAACTCCATTTCTCTCTCTAAGAATTGTCACAAACTACAAGCAAATTGTAAATAAAATTAAGTCTAAGAAATATCTCCCTCTCCCATCTCTATTTAAAGTCCAAGGGCAGATAACCTCTAGCATACTCAAATAATCACTCTAAATAAAATAATACATTTTATGAGATATAACATTTTTCTGAGTAAAAGGAGGAAAGGGACATAAAGCAACAAGCATGGGTCTAGATAGATCTTTTCCTGTCCAATGCATTTCTTGAGATCTACGGGCACCAAAATAACTACAAAAAAATGCTTTACCAAGCAATGTTAAATACAAAATTGTTACGAGACTAATCACGAGATAAGTTAGCAAACCATAAGTTTTAAAGAAACAAATCTGCCAAATGACTCCAAAAATAGAGCATATGATTGACAATATTTTGCATTTGTCATGGCACAATAAATTTATATGACAATATAGGATACTTAAAGAAATATTATTAATCGAATAAAATTTTATAAAAATAATAATTAAACATTTCAATTCTCCGTAAATTATTCTAAGTACAACAACAAGAACTGAAAAAAATAATTTTTGTACATTTCATTCCAACTTTTTAGGATGTTGAAGCATATTAGTAATAAACAATTAAGAAAAAAAAGTATTAATATTAAATATTTAATTACTCTTTGGTAACTAATAAAAAAGCATATTAGTATTAATATTACTAATAAATTAGTAATATTCATATTTTATGATTATTTATGTTGTACATTTATAACATCCGTCATCATTAAATAATTGGAAATATATTAAATGCCATTGTAATTTAATAGTAGATAATTAATTAGTATGGGAAACAACAATCTTAAGGATGGCAAAGGAGACGGGCTTGGGTTTGGTCTAGTCAACTCAACCTCTCCGGATATAGTGACTTAGTTTGAAGAGGGTTAACATTATTATGTCTATTAGGCCAGAACACACTGTTCCATTGTAATTTTATGATAATATAAAAGTATTTAATGAATAATATATATATATATATATATATACACGCGTCGATTCAAGTTAAATAGGCTAGAAGTAAGTAAAATCCAAGTTGACCGAATCCAAGTCATTTTGTATTTTATAACCCATACCGGTCCTAATTAGGGTTGAGTTGGTACAAATTTTGTCAAATTGAGATTCTTTGTCACCCATTATCGATATGGCCAAAATAGTTTTAGACTTTGCCAAAATAAATTATGCAATTCATAATTATACATTATGTTTTATATATCAATGCTACACTATTTCAGTAGATCCGCATTTTGCTTGTTTCCACAATAGCATTACTCTATTTTTATTTCTACCATTAACAAAATAATATTAAACGTCAATCACGAAATTTCATTTATAGTAAGTTTGTAAGCATCAACAAATAAAAATTAATGCTTTTATATTTTAAAAAGCAGAAGGTCAACTTTTTTAAAGAAGAAGAAACAACATAAAGAAAATGTTACAAGGATTAATTAGATCAAATATCTCAATCATACAAAAATATGCCTAAATGTGTATTACCACTGTATTATTTTTTTGGACTTGAATCCTCTCTGTTATTCCATCCATCCATGTTTGACCAAGGGGGTATAGTTCGAGATTTGAATAAATGAGTTTTTTCATGTAACTTTGTGGAGATGGTCTTTGAAATGAGTAGATCAAATTCAAAAAATTTCATCAAAAAATTTCATCAAAAAATTCAAAATGGAAGTAGGTGAAATGGTCATCTAAAATTTTATGCTCCTCCTCTCCTAAAACATTTTCTTTCCGAACGTTACTTCTCTGTCACAACTGTCTCCATTCTTTTCCTCTTCACCTCAATTTAGCCTTTCTAAATGTTAATTCGCTCCATTCTCTTCCCCTTCTACATCTCTCCGTTGTCTTCTCTCTTCTCTCTAGCGTTTCAGGGTGGCACTTTTGCATTTCCTGACCGGGGAGTAAATCACTTATCGCCATTCCAAGTTTCAGATATATCTATTGTTCTCTCTTGCCCCTCCCCCTCATTTCTTCTCAAAAGAGTTTCTCTTATGGTATTAAGTTGGTTTTATATAAGTAGAACTCCCAATCGCACATTTTCACATTACATTATAGTGTTTTTGTTTGGGTTGCCAATCACCCATTGTCCTTCTTTAAGGATTCAAAACCATCTTAGTAATCATTCTTTCACCGTTTAATTTCTTTCTTCTTGCCAAGTTTTTCCGTATGGTATAACCTGTTATCTGCTGTAATGTGTAATTCATAGAGGAATTTAAAAATTGATTAGGTGTACAACGAACGTTGAACTCGATCAACTTCTAGTGCTACAAATTAAGAGGATTTTGGTCTCTCCAATTCGATTTTGGAATTTCTATATTATTTCTATATTAGTAATTATGAATTTTTTCTATATTGTTTTAATACTTGTTCCTATAGACAAGAAACTACAAATTGTTTTCATGCAGCCAATACCCAATCCATTATTAATCAAAGCTGTTGTTCACAATATTATTTTGCATTTTTCATATGTTTAAATTGTATTTGGAACATTGTTGCTAGAAATGTTTTGGTCAAAGCATTATTATGTACCTTTATATCATATTTTGATGAAATGTAATGCAATGTAACTTTTGATGAAATCTAATATAATATTTGTTTTGTTTCATGTTATAATGGAATGAAATGCAAGATTTATGCACTTAAATAGTTGTTTTCGGCATGTCATGGTTTGCCTGAAAATGTACTTAAGATTTTGATATGGATTGTAATTTGGGATGTTGTACTTATTTTTAGAATAAGTATTGAAATGGCTTAGTATGTATTCTGGTGTATTTAAATTTCATATGTTTTTAAATATTTCATGTTTTCAAAAGATTTGTTAAATTTTGTTTATCCAAAACCCATTTTTGCAAGAGTACTGAAACATGTTAGTTAGTGACCCTATCGGGTCCTAATTACGTATTAGTTACGTTAATTAAAGTCAATTTCTTACACTTAAAATCAATATATCCACCTACAACAATGGTTAGTGGTGCAAAAAGTTTCAATAATTGGGAAGAACTAACTCACAAGTTTTACAAAACATCCTACAAGGAAGATGATGATGTTTAGCGTTTCATTAATATCATTCCCACTCTATTTTCCTAGACAAATTAGGAATTTATTTTTCCATATAAAAGATCGCAAAATGGGAATAACACAACAAATTATAAAAACCGATCAAAATCGCGGTGCATGGAACCTCAATCAAAAGACAAAGCCCAAATTTTCCTAAAAGATTTAGCAAACCAATCGGTAGCCTTATTGGCACTCGTACTAATAGATGCACCAAAGCTAATTAGTATACCATTTAGATAACTACTGCAATTTTTTGAATTTACAATGTAACCACTAAAACCATAACAATAGGAAATATCAATCTTATTTAACACTGTCCAAATCTTCAAATTTTTCGTATTGAAAATTCAATCCCTCAAAGCTATCTGTTACACCAATTATTTAATTTATCGTCCATGACTTTGATTAGATGCTCTCTCTCTCTCTCACACACACACACAAAATACTGGTTACTTGACAGTTAAAATGTCTTGTAATATTGATGCGAAATTAAACAAGTTTAGCAACTAACTGGTCATTAAGTTACATAACTCATTAAGTTGTCAAATGGTTCTTATTTTCGGTTTGTTACTCTTTTTAGAGTTATTTATATTTTAACCCCATAAAGTTTGATCGCTATTTTTTTTGTCATTTTGCACTTTGCCCATCCTTAAAGTTTGTTCTCATTGTCACATTAGTCCAAAATCCAATGTGACGTTTGTTTCTTTGACATGAACTACCATGTGTAGTTGACGTAACTTAAAGATCAAAATTACACGTGGCAATATCTAACGGTGGGTTGGGTTTTGGACCAAAGTAAAAATAAGAGCAAACTTTAAGCACGGATATGATCCAAAATCAAATTCATGAACAAAAGTGAAAAAGTGTGAAGCTTTAAAAGGATAAATTATAAATAACTCCTCTTTTTGATTGGCAAGCCCCTTTTTTCCTCATCTGAAATTTAAAAGTGTAATAGTTTCATTTATCTACATTAAGATCATTATCTAACGTAACTTGCCCTAAAAAGTGGAGAAGAAGCAATATTAAAGAGATAACGAAGATGGAGCAAGTGGTAAATAAACAATAGCTTTTATTCAATTCTCACAATACTTTTTGATACATCTAAATATGAGATATACTTATCACCATGAATTCAATTTTTCCCAATCAGGGGAATGCGGATCAGCCCAGTAGTTGAGAGAGTAAAATCCATCATCCTTCACTAACCAGTAGCATTTATGTACATCCGATTGAATAGGTTCACAATTTGGATAATCATATTGAGCAGCAAAAACATCAAACGAAATATCTTTACTTTGCCAATAAAAATGGCAAAAGAAAAGTGTAGTTTCAAAAAAATTGATACGAAATGCCCAATAGTATTCCTGGCCCACTAGGGGACTATGGTACCCCAAATCATCGTCCTTCGATTGGCAACGAAATTGAAGCTTGTAGGTATTATCAGGTAATCCATTAATAATGTGAACCTCCGCTTTTGTACCTAAACTTAAAGCGTCAATGCATTTATTGCAAGAAAGGTATAATATGAGGATGAGCAGAATTCTAAGGATTCTCATGGCATAGAAACCCATGTTGTGAAATGATATTTTCGACATTTCCGACAACGTTGCTCCTAATATGGAGAAAAGAATGAATAACAACTTTACATTGTCATAAAGTAAGTGCCAAAATATAATGAATATTTAGTAGGGTAATAATTAATTTTGCAATTTAGGTAATCAAATGGCTAATTGTTTGAAATGGTAACAATCTAATTACGAATGAGAAAAGTTAATAATTAAGGAAATTCACTTAAATGCAGGAATTATTTCTAATAACCAAAAGGTTGCGTGTTTGAACCTAATTACAACATTAACTGAATATGATCGCTTTTCTTGGCAGAATACTAGACCCATGCCAGTTGGGGTACAATCCATTGATGTACATTACTGATAAAGAAGTTTGTTTGAAATTCTAAGAGAAGACAATGTTTCCATGTATGAAAAGTGCGTAGGTTTAAGTTTCTATACAGTAGTTTCTGTGTGTACTGCAAATTCCTACTCCTGCACGTGCTTGCCTTATGTAAATATATATATATATATAAGTTTGGATAATAATTATTAATGTGAGGTTCACATATATATAATTTGACTACATGCACAAGCGACGTGTATCATACTCGTATGTATTCAATTTAAGGAGTAATATTTAACAAAAGAAAAAGATAGAAAGATAGTCTAGTGGTGTTCAATTCATGTTGGTAATAAATCTTTTAGAAAATATTGCAAGGTAGAATAGGAATTTCAAAAGTTTGACACGATTTCAAGAGGTTGAATTGAGTCTTGTCTTTATAATATAGAATAGATATATATATACACACAATTTTTATATCGTTACATTTTATGGATATATTTGCTTTCGAATATATGCATAGATATACATATACACCTATTTCAAATTCATGCACAGCATAATTAACATACCATATTGGTCAAATGATGATTAGTTTTATAATAAACTAGGGGTATTAATCCTTTCACAAAAAAAATAAATAAAAATAAAATTGGGGGTATTACTAAATATAACTTTACTAAAAAAATCATACTTTACTATCATTTCTATTTAAACTTAGACTATGAGAAATAAACTTTTCTCCTAATTTTTTATTTAAATATATACTACAGATGCCCTTATTTACGGCACTATCGACTTAAACTTGTCCTGAGATTTTGTGATGGAAACTCATACTGTGTACCCAAAACCGAATGCTTTAGGAGGATTTTGGGCCATCGAATATTTATAACAAAATTTAGTACAAGAGCCAGTTAGAAATAACCCAACATAATTAGTGTTAGTTTTGTAGAACCTGCACTCTTGCTATATACATAAGCTCAAAATCGACCTGCCTGGCCACACCCACCGGTATGCTTTGTAATTGTGTGATAATAAAAGAATATTTAAAGAAAAAATATTTAATATATTCAAGCCGAGTTGGGTAAAGGTTAAATTTACACGATCTTTAACCTAAACCCAATTGAAACTTGTACCATTTTTCTCTTTTTGTGGAACTCATCATCATCTCATATTTCTTAAACTTGACTCATTAGCGAGATTCTAGTCCATAAGATATATAATAAGCCGCCGATTAAAAAGAACCCAGCCAAATTGTTGCAATTTTTATTTTGAAAAACTTGAACCCACACCTATTATTATCTACATAAGCCCAAACTTGATATGTCTCATCCCAACACACTTGACGTGACACTGCGAGAATATATATTGTGTTGCACAAGGAACCCAAGTGCAAGTTCATCAAGTTGTAATATAACTCGATAAGCCCAAGTGTGGAACCAGAAGAATAGTCGGGAAGATGTGGAATGAATCACGGATTAATTGATTTTACTTCTTTATGAAGTGGTTTGATTTTAGAATATTAAATGTAAATTAATGGTGAGTGTAACTAAGACAATCGGAATCGATTTGCTGGCAAAGTTATGTGAAAATGATCTCATACAAAGTTCTCAAATGCATTTCCTAAATAGAAAGTGTGTTACACTTCTCTACAGCAAACGGTATGAAACCAAAGAAACTTATTCCCGTATAATATCATATAAAGAGAGGGTGAAATCAAAACTCAACTTGGGTATAAATTTTTAACCATTATCTTATAGCAAAGGGTGTGAAGCATGAACAACTCATTCCCGTATAATGTTAAAACAAGATATTGATACAAGATTTATTAAATAAAATATAAAACATTGCTAAGCATTTGTTAACTCATGGTTAGTTTTCCTTCTAGGCAATTGACTTGTTTGAGATAATGGTCAACTAAAAAGTTAACTTAAGAACCTCAACAATTCCTTTGTCTAAGCTTGGAAAGTCTATTTGGAGATAAAGTCATCCTTGTAGACTAGTTTGATAAATATACAACGAATCCTTGATTAGTGGTGTGGTGTTATTTATGACATAAACTTAGAGATCCTCCTTGGTCACACTTTAAATAAGAAGATGATGATTCTAAAACATCAAAAATAATCGATCACTGGTTGTGTGTTTGTCTAATGGACAGATTGTTCGGCCCTTTATATATTGGTTTTTTGATGAATTTCTCGCACCGTCTCTATTAGTGTGCATTATTTTTGTATGGTCAGTTGCCTTCCTCACCCGAGACGTAGTCTTGAGCCTTTTGGCGTAGTTGTTACCTCGGTGTGGCACTCGCCGCCATCTATTCTTTTCTGGTTTTGCATTTTTCATTTGGGTACTGTGGGATTTGTCCTCTTTTGTACTCTTTCAAGTTTTTCTTGTACGTACTTTGTTCCCTTATACCAATTATCATTGTTAAGAATTTATTGTGCCTTGTGGAGGTTTTGGATTGAAATCCCTGCAATTTGTGTCATCGTGCTTGTGTTCTTGTGTTTTCCAGTCTAAGAATCGTAGAAATTGAGAAACCAAATTCTTCATGCTAAGAAAAATCGATTAAAAATGAATATTTTGCGAGTAAAGGTGAGGGTTAATAGGGTTTGTCTTGTGAACAAAGAGTGATGAATAGGGTTGGCCTTATGGACAACAAGTGAATAGGGTTTGTTTTGTGGACAAACAGTTTGGCCCTTTATATATGGCTTTTTTGATTGCATTTCTCACACCTTCTTTATTACTTTCTCTCTATCTTACATTCCTTTCACATTTTACTACAATCTCTTATTCCCTTTTCTTTGCAATTACCATTATGATTATTAATCCTTTCAGTGGTGGTAATGGCTATGACGGGTGCTAGTTCCTTTTGATTTCTTCCGTCGAGTTGTCTTCCCAGTGATTCTCTTTATGCTTTCATTGTTAAGGAAGACAGTTCCCATTTTGTGGCTCCTCGTCATGATGATTAGGAGGGAATTTCTTGGAAGGATCCTGATGATGTAGTTTATCACCATGCCATATATCATGATGTTGGTGTTCCGGCTATCGATCCTTTTTTTCTTCTTATGGATCCTGCCCTCCATCTATTCTTTGACCATACTAGGGTATGTCTGTAAACACCTCAATCCACGACTCTCGTGTGAATCTGATTTTTTTATACAAAACAAGCATTTTACATCAAGTCTTCAGTCATCATGCATATAGAAGACTATTAGGAAAGACTTTGACTTTGAATCAGTTGGGAGTCTGCCACGACCAATGTTGCCACTTCGCTTACTAGGACAGGGCAGCGCCCAGTTAGAAAAATTAAGTTTTTTAGGTGTTTCGAGACATTTTTAAATAGCCAACCGCACAGTTGGGCATTAGCCGCAAGGTCCTAACCACATAGTTGGGCCCTAGCTGCACGTCCCAACCGCACGATTCATCGCTAGCCACAGGTTCGAACCGCACGCCCCAGTAGCGCTCCCCAGCTGCATGCCCGAGCTGTAGCCCTAGCCAACCGCGTGGCTACCCTCTACGGTTGGCTCCTTTTTGATGTGTTTTTGGCAAAATTTCTCTTTAAATAGGACCCTGGGGGTTTCATTTGGGATCATTAACACTCAAGTGAGTTTTCGAATGATGAAACTTTGTCTAGATCCTTAGAGAGTGTTTTAGAGAGAGAAAGTTAAGAGAGAGAAAGAAACAAGCATGCAGTCTTCATTCTTGTTTAAGCGTATCAGGTATATCATTCTACCATTCTTCTGATATCAATTATTACACAAGTTTTAATGAAGAAAATTAGATAACTTGCAAAGAAGTTCACTGCGTTCAAAACAAGTCCTTTCTAAATTTTACAAAAAAACTAAAATATGTTTTGACACGTTTTCAAAACAAAACAAAAAGACAAAAAAAATTAAAAATTAAAAAGCAGTTTCCAAAACAAATGGAACTATGAGACTCTGATTTCATTCTAAGAATGAGTACGAAAGGACTATTTTGAAAACAATTCGAAAGGCACTCGCAAAGCTCGAGTCTAATTTCATAAATATTATTTTAAATCAAATTTATCCGAAAGGACTATTTTGAAAACAATTCGAACTACTTGCAAGATATTTAAAATAGGAATTAAATATATGATCCATTAAAGAGACTGAGAGGGCGAATTGGGTGCCTAACACGTTCCCAATTCGTAACGTAATTCCCGAACCCTAGCAAAGTAGATTTTAATCAATCTCTAATTTCAAACGTATGAAACATAGTTCGCTTCTGAATTGTCTTTTATATGATCTTTTGTTTGTTTTCTTCTAAAACAAACTGGCGATTCTAGAATACTTGTTTTCCCATAAAACAAAATAAACCAAGAAACCGAGAAAAAAGGTCGAAAAACTCGAATTCTTACAATGTCTTAAAATGTGTTTATGTTATGCATGCCATAAAATTTTTATTTATATATGGTGGATTTAAATACTTATGCTTTGAACAAGTATGCTATAAGCTTCCTATTTTTACATGCTAGCTTTTTGCATGCTTCTTTAGATGCTTGTGCTCTAAAATGTATGCCGTGCATTCTTATCATTTTTGAGTTTTCACTTACTTTCCTTATTTTGTGTTTTTTTATAAAATGTGTGAAAAGAATCACACCACCATTGCTTGTGGTTCCCTGAATTCCATTTTGGATGCTTGGGTTGTTACCCCCTAGTTGTTTGGAGTTCCTTCTTGCGACGTCATTTGGTCTCCTCATGGACATTCTACCTAAACATGTTATACTCAGCCAACACTTGTCGAGTGCCAATGCAGAGCATTGGTTCAACATTACTCATATGTTTCACTAGAGCTGGGGGGAGATGACCATGATGCCCATGGATCTGTACGCTTTGACTAACTATCTACTGGTGGCCAGGCAATTAATTCCTAGTTTTATGATTGTAGTTGTTTCTATGGCTGTTGGGTAGTCTAGATGACTTGTGGTGCCTAGAATTTGTATTTTCGTGAGTTAGCCTTAGTGGCTATGTTACTAATGGTCCATGAGGGGGACTTAGCCTTAGTGGCTATGTTACTAATGGTCCATGAGGGGGACTTAGGCATAGTGGCTATATACTCTGGTATGTGCAGAGGGACCCTGCTATGTTAGCAACATAATCTATGATCCTCGTGGTCTGTGGGGGGACCCAGCGATTGTAAGATTTGTGCCTACGTTTCTTTTATGATAAATGTTATCATTATGGTTTACTTATATCTTGACGATACATTATTCATTGTATTTTCAGGGTTGGGTTAGTACTTGGCGTGCATTGCCTATAAAATGATTTTTATGAAATTTAATACAACACTACTTATATACTCATGATGTATACATCTATAGTAATAGTACAAGCATATATGAGGATTGGATATGGCCGATTGTGGTTCCAAATTATGGTCATGTAATAGTTATGTGTTCGTTGCAGGATTGAGTAATTCTAGTAAAGTTTGACGTTGCTTTAAATCTTTGATAAGTCACCCTTTCTTCGTTTAAGGATTGGATAATTCCATTTTAAGAATCATAGTAAATGTTATGTGTGAGATCGTGAATTCATATTCCGGTACAAAATTTTGTGATTGGAGTTTTCATATTAGCCTCTTAGGGGGATACTTTAGTTAATAAGTTGTTTTGTGTTTTGCCTAAGTATGATATTAAACATAGTGTCTGTCACGTTGAGTTAATTTCACTCGGTCTTGAGTGTTTAGTGAATATTGAAATAGGTGAAACTCTTTCTTCTCCTTATCCTCATTACTTCTTGTTTAAAATTGTGGTTAGTTGTTTCCTCATTATGTGAGATTAGAGCTTAATCCTAACTCCAACTCGGAGTCTAAGTCCTTATACTCGGATAAAGCTTATTCCTTAGGTCAAATAATGTGACGGGTATCATAACCATATTATGTGAGAAGTTATTTTCAAATTTTATTCCTTATCCGATCAATTTAAGCTTTAGATTTATGAGTTGTTCTACGACTCTTGGAAGTTAGTACTTTGTTATAAGAAGTACGACATCGAGAACTCTCTCATGTTTGATCCTTTAGTATACTTTTAATAAAAAAATTTATATTCCCTATACTTCATTGTTCATTTACACTTTGGAGATCAGAAGTTGTTCAGAAGTCCCCAGTCATAATTATAGCCTCTCGAAACCATCCTTACCCTATAAGGGGTGGAAAACCTATTAAGGTAGGTTATTACATGTGTTATCGTGTATCTCATTTTCCCCCTTGATTTTCAAGAATGAAATTTCTTAAGGAAGGGAGATGTTTAATGCCCGTGTTTAGTTTCCTCGTTAATCTTGCCGTAATGGCCTAGGTCATTCATAAATCTCACTTTGAGGGTTAATTCTTGATTTATTAATTTTTATAAACTTTGAGATATCGTAAGTTCTTTGTCTCTTATCGAATTAAGCCCCCATTTGCGTTTATATTTAGGTTTTAATCCATTCTACAACTTTCATGTTTTGATCCAAAGCCAATTCATGCTCTCATTGGTCAACAGAACGTGCAAAGTGTGTCGAGTGCAAAATCTGGTCGTATTGTAACATTGTTGTAGACTGCTGCCTTCTATGAATTTATATAATTAATCCATCAATATTTTGGATAAATTTTCTCTTAGGGAATTGTAGATCTTTGAATTACCTTTCCGTTGATATAAAGATCACCCCAATTGGAGTTTCGAGCGAAAAGTTATGACCAAATTACAAACAAGACTCCAAGCAGCTTTCCTGTAATCAATCAAGCCTACCAGTAGGGTTTTTGACCATTTTAAATTAGATATTTATGCCCCTTTACTCATTTCCCTCCCCCATCTTCAAACTACACCCCATAGAACTCTTTAGAGAGAGAAAGAAAGCTTCTTTGAAAGAGATTTTCACCTACACATCTTCATCACACATAACCACCATTAAACAAACACCAAGTCAACCTCTCACATTACTATTCATCATCTTTTCCACCTTCCTCCATGGCTAGGTCTTGCAATATTTGGAGAAAGATGAAGATTCACTCAATCCGACTCAATCTACCTCTCAATCCTTGAATAAAAAGCTTTAATAAGGTGGAAATAGTACTCAAACTTATTTTGAAAGTATTATTTGTTTCATCGCTTTCATCAACCGAAAATTAGGGGTTTTGTATATTATTTCTATGTTATGCTTGTTCATGGGGAATTGGGTGTTTCTCTTTGATTATTTTAGTTGATTTATGAGTTTCATAACTATCATTTGTTGATTCAAAGAAGAACCCCCATATTTTCTATCATACCTAAATAACGATATAAAAACCTATATGTACAAATGCGATAACAACTAATAGCTTGTGATACGTATATATATGAATAATTAAATGGGTTTAACAAATATTTTAGTCATAATTACTCATATGTATGGTATTATTGTTATATTTATACTAGGTAGTTGACTACTTACGAGATTTTTTGAATAATAAGCCAATTCGTAACTACACTAGATATAGTTCTAAATATATGTTGAATGAAAGCATGTTTTAACGCTATACAGAAGATTGTATAGAATATGTATATTATAAACAATGTTGCATAATCCGACTTGTGGCCTATCTTATAAATGATTATGAAACTCCCTAGTTAGTTTACTGATAAATGGAATTCTTAATTGAGTTGTAAGATTACAGACTTGGCAAAGCTAGTAGATGTACAACAATAATATTATTATTATTATATGATGAACGTTAAAAATATATGATTTGATATGTATACAATATATAGTTTTATAATTGTAGTTCTTTATATGGCTATTAGTAGCCTAGTTGACTTGTGGTGTATATAATTGGTATTTTGGCAATTTATATGGTTGAGGTTATTTCATATTTCGGTATTGTAAGCAATAATGGTCCATGGGAGGACTTAATGTTAGTGGCAACATACCCTGGTCCATATAGAAGGACCATGCTATGCCAGTATGATACTATATGGTCCAATAAGGGGGACCCCACGAGGCGGCATGCCCTACAACATCTCGGTGGTCCATTAGGGGACTCAGCCTTAGGGTCCTAAATTGCGATCGCTATGCACAATAGAGTAAATCCTAGATGATCTATGTGGGTTGAGACTGACGGTTATAAGATTAGTGCTTATGTTTGTCTTTTTGATATACATTATCATTATGGTTTACTTATATCTTGACGATACATCTTTTATTGTATTTTCAGGGTTGGGTATGCACTTGGCGTGCATTACATATAAAATAAATTTTATGACATTTAACATAGCACTACTTATATACTCATGCGGTATACATATATATACAGTAATAGTATATGAATATATATGATTTTGGCTCGCTTCCCATTTTTCGAATCAGTTTTGCAGGTACTTTTTCGGGCATGGTACGCATACGGAGCTTAGATACCACTGATGGCCTTAGTAACTTTTAGTTACCGAGGTACGCATACGGAGCAAAATATATTACTGCAAATCCGCAATCAAAACATCCGAAATAAATGGAGGTGGGACAGACCCCCAACACTCCCAACCAGTCAAAAAATGCTCCACCCTCGCTAACCGATGAGCAATAGCATTAGCTGATCTAGAAACGAAACAAATCAAGCAATTATCAATATCTCTCAAAAGAGATTTACAATCTGCCACTATAATACAATTTATCCTGTTCGTCCAAGAGCTAGCCTTTACTAATAATTCTGCATCTGATTCATCATTTTATTTCCTTTTAGCCAGCTATTCCCTTAAGCCTATGTTGGCTAAAGCAGAGTGACTTCCTTAGAACAGCCACGAACCGCAGCTATAAAGGACCCTATTCATCACGATTATTGCACCAAAGCCACTAAAAAAGGTCGACGTACTCATCAATATTACACTTCTTCCACCCAAATGGGTTTACTCCACTTCCCTGACTGCTTGTGTCTTACTTGTAACTGCTTTTAAACTGAGCATTGGCTTGCTGCCATTAACCTGCTTGCTTGTGATCAACTGCTTTTGGCATTCCAGACCTGCGAATTTCGGTTGCGCCAAATCTCCCATAGGACTGAAGCCACCTGTCCAGCTTTCGGTTTGGATTTGCGGGTCAATGTTCCACCAGCTAGAAATGCTGCCATATTTTTAGGTAGGTTCAAGCATTCCAAATTTCGGGCGATTAAATATACAAGGGCGTGTAAATCTCTTCGACCCCAAAGCTGCACATAGGGCAAGGAAGCATTTCAAATGCTTTCTTTCTCATATGTGGGTAAACAAGTGAAATAACCCTTGGATTTGTGCCAAAGAGATAAATTTATTGACCCGATACATATTGTTTTGACAAATACACCTTATCAATTTGTTTTTCGAGATTAAAAGGATTTTTGCCCTGTCTCTCTCGTTGAACAATACATTCAGCACTTGTAAATCCCACTCATTTGTGTGAGGAATGCGTAGCGACTCACAGTTAAATATTCATAGCATGAGGGTTGGATTTTATGTAAGGGTCATCATCTATAAGCCACGGGTCCCCCCATATGACCCTGTCCCTATTCGCCATCGACTCCTCCTTTCAAAAAGGCTTGAGAAGCCAAAATAGACCTAATTTTCACCCAAAAAAATACCGTCACCTTGCATACTGGTCTGGCAACTAATCTCCATCCCTGCGTTGCTAGCATGGCCTTGTTAAATTCATGAAGTTTTCGAAAGCCAAGTCCGCCTTTGTCTTTCGTAAAGCACATCCGCCTTTCTTGTACTTAACATAAATCTGGGTAGTCCATCAATATATTGTACAATTCCAACTTGTATTCAATTTTATGTATAAATGTTGGAAAGCCTTTTTATTATGACACGAGACCTCATTGGAGGGAAACTATTGTATTAACCTTTTTTATTTCATTCCATTGGATATTTGTTTATGAATGGGGAGCTTAACATAAAGGATCGAGACTTATATTTTTATATACAAGTCTTGGATTTGTTAAATTTATTGACTACATGTGACAAGTTTTTCTTAAATAAGGCTTTCAAACCAAGCATGATTTCAAATTATATGTAAACTATTTTAATTTGCGTCGCATACAGCACCATGACTAACTGGGTTCCGGAGGTCAAATCCTCTAAACATGATTTGGGGCGTCACAAGCGCTGCCAGTCTAAGACTACTACATAATCGGATACCTTGTTACTTCCTAGTGTTATGTGATTAGGTTTTGTGAATGAATTGATCTAAAGACAAAGCCAAAAAATTCCTAAAAAAATAGCAAACCAATTGGCAACCTTATCGGTACTCCTACTAATAGATGCCAAAGTCAGTAGACCAATTAGATAACTACTGCAATTTTGTGAATTTACAATGTAACCATACCAACAAGAAATGTCAATCTTATTTAACACGTACTATCCAAAATCTTTAAAATTTTGAAATTTAAAATTCAATCGCCCAAAGCTATTTGTTATAAGAATTATTTAATTTATCGTCCTTGACTTTGATTAGATGCTTTCACTCTCTCGCGTCCTCTCTCTCTCTCTCTCTCTCTCTCTCTCTCTCTCTTTTATGCACACATAAAATAATGGTTAATTTATAGTTAAAAGTCTTGTAACATGAAAGCAAAATTAAACAAGTTTAGCAACGAACGGGACATCAAGTTACATAACTCATTAGGCTGTCCTATGGTTCCCATTTCAGGTTTGTTACTCTTTTTAGTGTTATTTATATTTTAACCCCATAAAGTTTGATTACTTTTTCGTTTTCGTCATTTTGTGCCATGCCCATCTGTAAAATTTGTTTCCCTTGTCACTGTAGTCCAAAATCCAACGTACCATTTGTTTCTTTCACATAAACAACCATGTGCAGCTACCACGAGTCAAATAGAGCAATAGCTTTGCTTCTTTAACTCAACTGTAAAAGGACATAGAATAATATCCAAAGCAATTGGCACATTCCTTAATATCACTAGAGCGGAATAAAATAAATTATTAAGATAAATATGGATATATATATATATATTAAAGAGATAGCCTTACTACTATGAACTTTTAACTCTACACAAGCATGGGGGAAAATATCCTTTCTCTACCATTTGAATTAACATCAGATAATCAGCATAAATGGAAATTAATAGGTGATGGACTTCATAAAAATAAAAAAGACCCTTTTTTGCTTTGCTAAATTCAAAGAACATGGACCTAAGTAATAACAGTATTAGTATTGCCAAGAAAATCCAAGTTTCAGCTACTATCTAACAACAATGGAGTCATAACACATACCTAAACAAACTAAACCTTATATAAAGGAACAAATACACATATGGGGGTAAATGTACCAACTAAACCCTAAAATATCTGTGATTCTAGAATTAATCTGATAGAGCCAAATATACAGATCAAGAAACAAACAAAGAAAGAAAACATGCCCAAATCAAAGCCTAGATCTTACCTTATATGGAGATGAGAGAGTTGGATTCGTTAAAGTAGGAGCTTTGAGTGGATGGTGGAGTGGTGAAGGGTTGTGGCGGTGTGGAGGGAGCCAACAGTAATACTAATAACCATTCCAATTGAGAAAAAAATGGTGTGGCTTTGGTTGGCGGGAGAGAAGCTCGCGTCTTATTTAATATTATATGGTATAGAAATAAATTTATGTCCCAAATAAATTATGTATTTGGTATGGTAATTATTGTCATACCATAAAAGTAAGCATTTGAGACATTATAGTGCGGCCATCCCATATACTTTGTCCCATAAATTATTAATTTTTTGTAGTGTTAGTTAACTTGAACCTTAATTAAAGAGACATTATAATCACTGGTTGGATAAAAGTTTGATAATTGCATGCTAAAAGAACTATATTTCGCACAAAAGATATTTGAGTAGTATAATGATAAGATTTCTTTGTGGTTAAGAAGTTAAGAAAACAAGTTAAATAATATATAATAGTTGTAAACATGTTTTTTACTTGGGTGCTTTAATCAACAAGTGTGCTTTAAAAAAATTAAAAATTAAACATGAGTGCTTTAAAAAGAGGTGTTTAAATTAGTTTTTAAGGGTGTTTTTACGAGCACCCTTTAATTTATCGTCCATGACTTTGATTAGATGCTCTCTCTCTCTCTCTCTCACACACACACACACACACACAAAATGGTTAATTAACAGTTAAAAGTATTGTACCATGAAGGCAAAACAAGTTTAGCAACTAACAGGCCATCAAGTTATGTAACTCATTAGGTTGTCCGAAGGTTCCCATTTTAAAGTTGTTTACTCTTTTTAGAGTTATTTATATTTTAACCCCATAAAGTTTGGTCTCTTTTTCACTTTTGCTATTTTGTGCCATGCCCATCCGTAAAGTTTGTTCTCATTGTAACTTTAGTCAAGAATTCAACGTGTTGTTTGTTTCTTTGACAAAAAGTGCCATGTGCAGCTGATACACATGGTGATTTCCATCCAAAATCTAACAGCGGGTTGGGTATTGGAAAACATGAGCAAATTTTAAGTGCGGATATGATGCAAAATGAAATTCATGAACAAAAGTGCCAAAGCGGACAAGCTTTAAAGGGATAAAATATAAATAACACCTCTTTTTAATTCATAAGCCCCTTTTTTTCTCACCCGTGATTGAAAAGTATAATAGTTTCATTTTATCTACATTAGAATCATGATCTAACATAACTTGCCTTAGAACTAAAATGAAGACATATATAGCTTCAACGAGACTCGTATCTTATGCTCAATAAGAAGTGGAGAAGAAGCAATATTAGATAAAGAAAGAAGCTGGAGCAAGTGGTAAAGAAACAATAGCTTTTATTCAATTCTCACAATACTTTTTGATAATGTCTAAATAGGAGATAAAATACTTGGGAGATAAAATACTTATCACCATGAATTCAGTTTTTTCCAATCAGGGGAATTCGGATCAGCCCTGTAGTTGCAAGAGTAAAATCCATCGTCCTTCACCAACCAATAGCATTTATATACATTCCCATCAATAGGATCACAATTTGGATAATCATTTTTAGCGTCAAAAACATTGAACGAAGTATCTTTAGTTCGCCAATAAAAATGGCAAAAGTAAAGTGTAGTTTCAAAAAAATTGATACGGAATTTCCAATAGTATTCTTGGCCCGCTAGGAGAGTATGGTATCCCAAATCATCATCCTTTGATTGGCAATGAAACTCAAGTGAGTTAATATCAGCCAATCCATTAACAATGTGAACCTCCGATTTTGAAAGTAAACGGAAAGCATCTAGGCATTTACTGCGGGAAAGGTATAATATGAGGATGAGCAAAATTCTATGGATTCTCATGGCATAGAAACCCATATTGTGAAATGATATTTTCTATAGTGCCTATATTGTTGCTCTTAATATAGAGATAAGACTGAACAATTTTACATTGTCCTAGAGTAATTGCCAAAAATATAATGAATATTTAGTAGAGTAATAATTAATTTAATTCAGGTATCAAATGGCTAATTGTATGAAATGGTAATAATCTAATTACGAATGAGAAGAGTTAATAATTAAGGAAATTCGCTTCACTGCGGGAATGATATTTACTAGCCAAAAGGTTGCATGTTTGAACTTAATTACAAGATTAACCGAATGTGATCGCTTTCCTTTACAGAATACTAGACCCGGATGGGGGACAATCTATTGATGTGCATTACTGATAAAGAAGTTTGTTTAAAATTCTATGAGAAGATAATGTTTCCAAGTATGTTTAAGTTTACGGGTGGGGGTCAATCTATTGATGTGCATTACTGTTCACATAAGTGTTTGTTTTGTTTTTTCCTCCTTATGAGAGGTCTGGAGAATTCCCTGTTCAAGAGTTTCCATCTTCTTCTTCTCTCTTTGGTGAGTTTAGAGTATGTCAATGGGAGAATCGTGTCAAAGTATCGAAGAGTTGTACGCTCATTTGAATCTTGGTTCTACTGATGATGTGGATCTAGATCTGAATGTAATTCCAGAGGAAGAATCATACAAGGCGCTGCAATGGCGTCTAGTTTGAAAGCTGCTTACTAAGCGAATGGGTTTGGGTGAAGGAATTGGGACCAACCTGTTGTTCAATTCTCCCATGAAATGGGTTATGAAAGAGTGATTAATGATAGTCTGTGGACTTTTGATCAGCATTTGTTTGTGTTTGAGCCATTAGGGGAAGATGTCAATCCACATGATGTGGTGCTCAATCAAGTGGACTTCTGGATACAAGTTTATGACCTTCCGGTAGGTTTTATGTCAGAACAGGATGCAAAGGAGATTGGTAATTTCATTGGTCAGTTTATTCATTTGGATCCAAGAAATTTTAACGGACAATGGAAAACATTCATACGCATTAGGGTGAAGATTGATGTGTCCAAATCGTTGAAGAGAATGATGAAGATTAAGAAAAAGAATCAGGAGGAATCCTGGCTTAATTTTAAATATGAAAAGCTGCCCAATTTTTGTTTCTTTTGCAGTATTATCGGACACTCGGAGAAATTTTGTGTCAAGTTATATCAATTTCCGGATAAAAATGTTCTGCACCTATTTGGTACGTGGCTTAATGCTCCATCTCGACGGCAGTCCATGAATATAAGTCAGCAGAGGGGAGGTTCAGCATTTCAAGGTGGTCGGTCAGCGGGAGGCGGACATACTGGCGTACAGAATATTCAAGGACCAATAATATAAATTTGAACCAGAATAAAGTGCAACAAAGTCGCATGATAGTGTTGGTGCCGGTGGATCCTGTGAATGAAGGAGAGGCGATAAAGCAGAAAAAAGGAATTGATATGGAAGAGGATTTTAAATCATGTGTAAATCCCTTATTTACAGGGATTGAAAATAATCAATTAAATGGGAGTAATAATGATTGTGATCGGGTAATTACTGGCTCAAAGTTGGATGGTGAGACCTGGGGAAATAAGTCAAATAATGGTAATTGGGAAGGGGAGGATTTAATGGATATGGGCCAGGAGGAGGGGCCCAATTTATTAGAAGTTACTGAGTCCAAGAGAAGAAGACAAGAGAGTGGGGCCTACAGCACTAATGGGCTCGGATGGTGTCAATTGTAACAAGGCTGGTAATTTCATTGGGCGGAGCCAAAATAACTCCATCGAGGCTGGTCTCGGTGTCAGGACTCACTGGGCATTGTGACGACCTTAAGCTAGAACTGTCAAGAACTAGGCAATCTGAAGACGGTTCGAGAATTATTGGACCTAGTGTCGAAACACAGGTTGGTTTCTCTTCACCACTTCTTGCAGGGGCTATTGGCCTTCGCAAGGTCCTATCTTGGGTAAAAGAAGCTGCGTTTCATTCTATTGTGATAGAAATTGATTCCCAAATGTTAGCAAATGCAATTAATAGTGAGGATAATTATTGTTCGAGTTTGGGAATTATTGTTGATGATTGTAGAGCCTTGTGTAAGGCTATAGATCAGTGTCGAGTAGTGTTTATTAGACAGTTAGCGGATTATGTAGCCCACAGCCTAGCTAACACTTCTAATTCTGTGTCTGGTCAGAGGGTCTTTGATGCTTGTCCCTCGTTTATTTCGGATGTACTTGCTGAAGATTTGAATTAATAAATCCCTATTTGTTTGCGTAAAAAAAAATAAAATTCGCTAATTTTTTGAAATGGTAATAATCTAATTATGAATGAGAAGAGTAAATAATTAAGGAAATTCGCTTAAATGCAGGAATGATTTTTACTAGCAAACAGGTTGCGTGTTTGAACCTAATTACAACATTAATCGAATGTGATCTCTTTGCTTTAATATAGTACTGGATAGTAGACCCTGTTGGGGGACAATCTATTGATGAGCATTACTGATAAAGAAGTTTATTTAAAATTCTAAGAGAAGAAACTGTTTCCAAGTATGAAAATGGTGCAGGTTTAAGCTTCCACACACTAGTTTCTCTTAATAATAATACATAATTAATGGCCAATATCAATATTTTAGATATTTTAGAGTGTACCGTAAAAATTCCTACTCGTGCCCGTGCTTAATATTATGTATATATATACAGAGTAGTGGGATTATAAGTAATTTTTACGATAAGCTATGGTGGGTAACTCTTTAAATTTGTACATTTTTGTTGTATTTAAGGGCGATGACCTATTAAATATTGTTATATTAACTATATATATGATGATTAATATGATAAGTATTTGAAATTCTTAATAATTTTTGTTAAATATTAGTTTGGTGCAACCTATTATGATATGCGTGCACACAACATATATAGCGAATACTCTATATTATTTAAAAAATCAAAATAAATAGTTTTAATTATAAAAAATATTTTAAATTAAACAATTGCCTTTTTTTTATCATGTAAACATAATGAAAATGTTAAATCACCAACTTGAAACATAAAGAAGTGTTAATTTAGATAAGTATCCACTATAACTTATGGTGAAAAATACATACTATTTCTCTGTTATATATATATATATATATAAGTTTTGATAATAATAATAATGTGAAGTTAGCATATATATAATTTGAAACACTTGAATTAGCTTAGCAATTATACTATCAAACGTATTATATAAAACTAACTGACCTGTGTCGGTTACAGTTAAATCAAATTAAGCTAAACAATATTCATATGACATATTACACAATTTTTCTATTGTTACGTACATTTTAGGGATATATATATATATATATGATTTTCAATATATGGATAGACATACATATACACCTGTTTCAAAATTCATGCACAGTATAATTAACACTACCATATAAATCAAACGGTGATTAGTTTTATAATAAACTAGGGGTATTAATCCTTTCAAATATATATATCTTTGTCAAAATAATATATATAGAGAGAGAAAATAAGATATATAAATCTTCTTATTCAACTGATACATAATATGGGTAGGAGTTAACTCTATTTATATCAATAGCTAACAGTGTTACTTTTCAAAAAAATCAATGCGGGACAAATTACATTATATATAATATAATATCTTCATTCATACTACAATACTAATGTGAGGCAAATTGTATCTTTAAATGTTACATATGGATATCCACATATCAATATTTTACAACACTTTTCCTTGGATATCTACTATATCACAATTTAATAACAGTTGCCTCATTAAAACATTTCTAAAGAAAACCCCAGTGGAAAAAACCCGAAGTGAAGAAAAAATAGTACCAAAAATTTCTAGACCATTGACCTGGAATCAAATGCACAATATGCTGCATCGTTAAAAATTTTACTAGGAAAACGTAATGGGACAAAACCTAGTTAAAGGAAAAATATGATAGCATGCAAATATTAGGTAGCATAATTCAGGATGCTCTCTCTGATTATTTACTACCTCTCATGGCAACAATCTAGTACGCTTTGTAATCGTGTCATAATAAAAGAATATTTAAAGAAAAATATAATTGATATATTTAGGCCGAGTTGGGTAAAATAGGTTAAATTTACACCAAATTGAACCTAAACCCAACGGAAACTCGTAATGTTTTTCTCTTTTTGTTGAACTCGTCTTCGCCTCATTTTCCTTTTAAAAAAAATCTCGAACTTGATTCATTAGAGAGATTCTTGTCAATAAGATATTTATAATAAAGTTCAATATGCATGAGCCGCCGATTAGAAAGAACTTGGCCAAACTGTTGGAAGTTTTATTTTGTAAAACTTGGACCCACACCTATAATTATTTGCATAAGCCCAAACTTGATATGTATATTTGGTTGGAGTCGCCAAGAGACATACCATTATAATACCGATGTGGGATATTTAGGTCTGTTTGCGGTACTTTTTTTTCTACCATAACCAAGTGGAGCAGTACTTTGTTTTCTACCTTAACCAAGTGGAGATCTACAATTATAATAGACATTGTCCGCTTTGGCATAGAACCGCATTGTTTTATTTTTGGCGGGAATCAACAAGACAACCCCAAAAGGCTTCTTGCAAGTTAGGAAGCAAGTGTGTACTTATAAACCAAAGATCTATCAATTACACTACTGATGTGGAATATTTTGGGTCATTACATATTAGTAATAAATAATTCATCAAAAAATTACTAATACTAAATATTTAATTCATCTTTGGAAACTAATAAATGAAAGTATTCATATTTTACGATTATTTATACTGTTCTTTTATAACATTTGTCATCATTAAGTAATTGAAAATAAAAAATTTTAAAAAATGTTACAAGGATTAATTAGATCAAATATCTCAATCATACAAAAGTATGCCTAAATAATGTGAATTACCACCGTTCCAAGTTTAAAAAGAAAAGAGTACTAATTTTTTGTCCCTAAGTTATATATATATATATATATATATTATTAAAGTTCGGAAAATACTTTTATAAAAATAAAGATAAACTAAACTTTAAAATTTGTTAACTTACACCTGACTTTCATTTCAATCCGTATCTAATCTATCAATTAACTTATATTTTTTTTAAAATCTTGATTAACACTTATATTACTAATAAAAGAACTCTATCATCATAATTTTATAATAAAAGAACTCTATCATCATAATTTTATAATAAAAGAACTCTATCATAATATAACATGTGTTTTTTTTCCATGTCCTTTGAGTTTCCATCAATTTCTTTCTTCAACTCCCCCCCCCCCCCCTCGGACTTAGATCCACTACATTATCCCTTCCATACAAGTCGTCCAAGGGATCTAGTTCAAAATTTGAATGGATGAGTTTTTTCGTAGATCAATTTCACAAAATTTCATCAAGAAATTAAACTAAAAGTGGGTGAAATGGTTATCTAAAATATAACACCTCAGCCCTAATTAACAGGATATCACCCGTAATTAAGACATGAGCATTACTAACGCATCCTAGATTAACTAAAATGGGTATGTATAAATCAAAACAATATCCATGTCACGTGTCAAACAAGCATGCAATACGAAACAATTGTATAATTCCTACGCATGTATTTAACAGTTATACAAAACCAAACTATGTAAAATCAAAACAATATGCAACGCTTCGGACTAGCCATGGCTTCCCGAGGAAATGTATACATCACAAAAATGGTCATCGTATCAAAGCCTCTACTTTGTCCCTGATCCCGCAGCATCCTTATCCTCTTTAGACTCTTGGGTACCTTTGTAATTTAGGAAGACTGGGTGTGCGATATGCTTAGTAAGGGGGGATATATCAGGGATATTTCATTTTTAAAACAAACTTCAATGTTCCGTATCAAATAGTGTTTTAACCGGGAATACAAATTAAAAACCATTATTGTAATAAACAATGCATGCACAAGCTATGCAGGCTACCTCCCATGTTAACCATTACTGCGCCATTAAGAATCCGAACCGTGAACGAGAAAATGCCATTCGTTGCCTTAAGAGAATACATTTGCCAACACAACAATAGAAGTGGGACTACTGCCCCCAATTCGTATTGACATAGATATAAATCGAAACCATAGTGCCTTGACCGTTGCCTAGGTTCCCGGACTCCTCACCGGTGGCTTATAAGTGGCCAAACATTACTCCCACAGGGGTTTAGGGATTTTCAACCCAAGGGCATCAGGCCCCACTTATTTTTCCATCCTGGCAAGCACGATATCAATATACAATTGCATTTTCAAATACCAAGGGCATTACAAACCCTCCTCATCATAGATAAGATATATAAGTTCTTCCAAAGATCTCTTCCAATTCATAGATTGAGAGAATATCCCGAGGTCGCCAGAGATTTGCCATGACGTCGGTTGACATAATAATGATATGCATTATGCATAACATGCTATTTAATAAGTAAATAAAGCAAATTTATGCCATACACACTTAGCAAGCCTCACTTCATATCTCTTGGTGTATATAATTCATTAACCAACCAATTTCATCAACAAAAATCATGCAAACAACCAAGAAATATCTCATATAACTCAAGTAACACTTTATATCAAGTGTGGATGGCATACTTTGCCTCAAATCATGCATTCATAGTCTCAAAAATCATAAAACATCATGGGTTTTCTTATACATGAGTTTTCAATCGAACACAAGTCGAATACAATAATTATGAAGCAATAAAATCGTATTATTAAGTTTTGAAAGTAAGAAAACCCCTACCTCAAAATTATAAGTCGAAAGGAGGAAAGAAAGACGATAATTGAAGCCCCATCTGATGGAATCCTGAATTTCCTATATCACCTCGATCCCCTCATCGCGTAGGATAAGTTTCCTTAAGGTCAAATCGGAATCCAGAAACCCGATAGCGATGAAAATCTAGAGAGGGAAATATAGAGGAGAAAGAGCTCTCAAATCTCCTTTCTTTTTTCTTGAAAATATGCCCTAAGAACTCTCTAAAAATGCTTTTCAACTTTTGAACCGACATTGCAATAGGCGCTTGTTGGCCCAACAGGCTCCTTCTTTTCAAAAACAAGCTGCTATCTAATTACAAGAGAAAATTGTCCCAAGCTTGCCTTCCAACATGCGCCAGTTTTTCCATAGTAGTAACCTGTTTGATCCCAAAAATTTATATCAAAATTTGGCTCAATATCTAACATAGGCTTTGGATTCACTTAAAAATGAGTTAAAATAATTTTTTGGTGAATTTTGCAAGTTTAGTCAAAGATATCGGTTTCTATGCGGGAACAATATAAATTTTTCATACATTTCCATCATTTACCGTGCTTTCTCGCACAAACAAAACCAAATAACTCCTAATTACATTAATATAAACACCGAGTGTTACATAAATTTTATGCCACTCTCACCCAAAACATTTTCTTTCCAAATGTTACTTCTCTCTGAAAAATGTCTCAATTCTTCTCCTCTTCACCTAAACTTCTTAGCCTTTCTAAACATTACTTCTCTCCATTCTCTTCCCCTTTTACATTATCTCTTTGTTGTCTTCTCTCTCCTCTTTAGCATTTCAGGGCACACCTTTGCTCTTCCAGACGGGGGAGTAGATCCTTTATCGCCATTCCAAGTTTCTTGAATTTCTATTGTTCGCTTTTTCCCCCACCATGTTTTGGGTTGTATATACGTAGAACTCCCAATCACACATGTTCACGTTACATTACCATATTTTTTTGGGTTTCCAATCGCCCACTGTCCTTCTTTAAGGCTTCAAACCATATTATTAATCGTTATTTCACCGTCTAATTCCCTTCTTCATGCCAAGTTTTCCATATGGTACAACCCGTTAGTTGCTATAAACTAGAATTGATAGAGGGATTTAAAAACCGATTAGGTATATAACATGGAACTTAACCTTTGGGCTACAAAGAGGATTTTGGTCCCTTCAATTTGATTATGGAATTTCTGTATTATTTCTAGATTTGTAATTATGAAAATTTTCTATATTGATTCCTACTCATTCTTGTAGACAAGGAAATGCGATTGCTTTTATGTAGCCAATATCCAATCCATTATTAATCAAAGCTACTTTTCACATGATTATTTTGTATTTTTCATATGTTTTAATTGTATTTGTAACATTATTACTAAAAATGTTTTTGGACAAAGTATTATTATGTACGTATCAGAAAGTTTGGTGTATGCACTTTACTTGTTTGATGAAATGCCTCGATTAATTTGTAGAGTAAATTTTAAGGTGTATTCAGAACTAAATATATGTTTTTTTGTTTGTAAATTACTCCCATGTTGTATGACTCGTTTGCGTCATATATTGACTTCTAAACTATTATTTTTTATTTAGCAAATAAGTATACATCTTAAATAGAAAAATAAAATAAAAATCAACATGTATTCTTTTTTAGATAGGAAATATAAATTTTACTGCACAAAAATTATTTACAAACATATGCCAAGAGTACAAGAAGTTTGATACAAGATCTAAAGAAAGAAAAAAAATCAGAAAATTGTCTACAATAGGAAAACTATCAAGTAATTAGCAAAAATAACTCCTTAAGTTTGATCTAAATCCCTCGCTTGTTCCTGAAGTTCAATTTTCAGTTGAAGCATCCTTAAAGTTTCTAATTAATTTCGGTTGAAACATCCTTAAAGTTTCTAATTTCGGTTTGTGCATCCAAAAATGCCCCTTAAAAGAGTGGCTCATGACAATCACACGTTTTCCATCCACCTTTTTTAACAGGGCATCCAGTTTCAGATGAATGAGGAAAAATTAGAAACTTTGAGGTTGCTTAACCGAAAATTGAACTTTAGAGACGAGCAAGGGTTCGGATCAAACTATAGGGGTCATTTTTGCTAATTAGAATTGGGCCGAGTTCAATTGAAATTTAATTAACCCAAAAATAACACTACCTCTAACCTACTGATACATCAGCCAAAAACCTTAAAAAATACCAATCAAGAAGCACATAAAATATCAAAACCAAGAAAAATTAAATAAGAATCGCAACCAATTTATATTAATATCAACAGTGCCAAGTCCTTGGAAAATTGATGAAAAACCAATATGGCCCTTGGGTGACGTAAGCAATAGCCTACGTCGCCTAAGAATAACCTAGGCGACGTAGATATATCATACGTCGCCCTAGAATTTCTTAGGCAACGTAAGTATATCCTTCGTCGCCCTATAAAATCTTAGGCGACGTAGGTATATCCTTTGTCGCCCTAGAATTTCTTAGGCGACTTACGTATATCCTTTGTCGCCCTATAAAATCTTAGGCGACGTAGGTATATCCTTTCTCGCCCTATAATTTCTTAGGCGACGTTTCATTTATACTTATGTTGCGTAAGATAAATCTTAGGCGACGTACGTATATCCTTCATCGTCCTATAAAATCTTAGGCGACGTAGGTATATCCTTTGTCGCCCTAGAATTTCTTAGGCAACTTACATATATCCTTTGTTGCCCTATAAAATCTTAGGCGACGTAGGTATATCATTCGTCGCCCTATAATTTCTTAGGCGACGTATCATTTATACTTATGTTGCCTAAGATAAATCTTAGGCGACGTACGTATAGTTTCTACGTCGCCTAAGAACATGTCATCTCGATTTTATAGGTTTTGAAGATGAAAAATCAATATTATTTTCGTCATTAAAGGCTTGTTTAATCTTTAAGTACTCTATCTCTTATTAATATTAATTTTTTACTAATTTTTGTGTTTATATAGATATTGTGTTTAATTATGTATTTTATTCAATTATGAAAGTAAAGTTCGTAATGAATATTTTTAAAAATATATGATATTAATTTTCAAAATAAATCATTTATAATACTAATTATCAAGATCAAAGTGATAATAATGACTACAATTGATGTTGTATTGTTATTATTTGTAATTCAATCAATCGGTTTCATTATTGTTGTAGACGTTATTAATTAAGTGAATTAATTGTTGCAAACATTATTAATTAAGTGAAATGATTGTTGTAAATAGTTAATTCGATCTTTTTTACTAATCAAGTTCTTAAACAAGGTTCCGAGTTTAGTCAATCCTCTAAAGGTTCGGACCATCTTTTGGTACGGGTCTAGCCCATGAAATAGACAGTTCCTTATAAAACCGAATTCCTCAGTGCGGTAGGTACTGCTGAAAGGATACTTCCTGTGGAAAAGATAAGTTATTTCTCCAACCAATGTGCTTAAATAGAGTTTCCCCTTACAGAATTGAAGACGCTCAGAACCTCATTGAACCCCTTCCCAAAAGAAATATAAATAACTATCACAGATAATCGACGGCATTGTATCTCGATTAAAATAGATTTTCAACACTTGACTGTTGGATATCGAGTGTCACTCACCGTAACAATCAAAGCCCGATGGTAGACAAGTCTGTAATAGTTGTAATGTGGTCCACAAGGGGGCAGGTTTCTTAGCCTTCAACAGTGCAGGCTCGGGCAAAAGATTAGAGACAAACGGGGCTATTGTTGTAAAATCAGTGTTTATTCACACATGTTAAATATATATATATATATAATCAAATCATAACTCACTATATAAAAATAAGCAGTAAACACATGCTTAACTTCAATGAAATAATTCTTTATTTATGACCTATTACAAGTTACATATTTTAAAAACTCCATTAAATTTCATGCTTAGCAATAAGAGGCCAAATCAAAAATGTTGTCCAATGCTTATCCAGTTTTTTTCTTTTAAGATAAACCTACTTTGAGGTTTTATTGATAATAAGATGTAATTAAATTAAAATGATAAAAAGTAATTAATTTTTTTGAGCAATTCCTATATCTCATGTTTATTTTTGTAAATTGATATTTTTGTATTTCTTTATCTTTTATGAAAAAAAAAATTATCACCCGAAAATTATTTTTCTATAAAAACAAATGAAAAAGTAAAAAATTATTTTAACAAATAAATAATAAATGACTAAAATAAATAATTCTTTTATATAAATATAAAAAATAAAAAATAAATTTAATTTTAAAAGCTTAAAACTCTTAGGCGACATACCAATATATGCATGTCTCCTAAGTGTTACTCTTAAGCAATATATATAAATTAGTGTGTCTCCTAAGATTTTAAAAAAAAATTGAATTTTTTGCAAAAAAAAAGAGAGGCAAAACTTTTTATCCGAAAAAGAGGAGGCAAAAAGTCAAAAATATTAGGCGACATAAGTATTTATATATGTCGCGTAAGTGATAATTATAAATTGAGGAAAAAAAATCCCCATTTCATTCAATCCTTGTAACCTAAAAGCATTTCTCCCATTCTCACTCTCTTCATCGCTTCCCGCCTCTCACCCCCACCACCGTCCCACCTCCGCCTCTCACCCCCACCACCGTCCTACCTACGCCTCTCACGGTCTCACCTCAGTCTTTCCTCTCTTAGTCTCCCCGCCTCTTATCCACCGCCACCGTCCTCCTCCCATCCTCTGCAGGTCACCGTCCTCCAGGCTCCTCCTCCGCTTGAGGTAAGACCCACCGCCATATACATTCAGATTTTCTTCTCTCTCCATTAACTCTTAATAAATCATAGCAGCCACATAACACACGCAGCACACAACACACAAGAGCCCCAAATTTTCACTGTATCTCTCGTTTATTTTTCTCTATCTAGAATTGATTGAAGAACACATGTTATTAATATTTGGAGTGTGTAAATCTAAATATAGACTTGATTTTTGGTTAGTTATTTTGTTGAGTTTGATTCGGATTTTGGGGGTTTTGAAATAAGAGATTGTAGACTCTTTCTACTCAAGATTCGAGGCACTTGGTTGATAAAATTTCTACTGCCGTGTGTATATCTTAGTTGTGCTGTGTACCTATTCCAAATCTGCTGCTGTGTATCTGTTTTGCTGCTATATCTGTTATTGCTGCTGAGTGATTCGATTGTGATTATACTCGAAAATTAGTGTATCTTATATACTTGAATTTGATACTAATTAGATCTGAAAATTCCTGAATATAACCTGTTTATTTTAGGGCTGTTTTTATTAATTATTTCTGTATATTAATTGGTGTAAAAATCTGTTTGTGTTAATTTCCTATTTTTAAGGAATGTCGACGGCATTGTTTTTTTGCTCTAAGAAGCTTTGTTAAAGTTTATTGCTAGAGGAGTATGCAAAGAAAAGTATGCAATATTTGTTAAAGCTTACTCCTATTGTTAAAGCTTTGTTAAAGTTTACTTTATTGCTAGTGGAGTATGCAAAGAAAAGTGGCATAATGTGAGCTAAAGAAATCCTATCATTTGTATCTGTTTTGTACACGCTGCTGCTGTGTATCTGTTTTGCTGCGAAAATTTGTTTTCAGTTGCTGCGAATTTGTTTTTGATCTAAGAAGCTTTGTTAAAGCTGATTTTTGATGTAAGAAACATCATTAATTTATTTAAAACAGTAACATATATTTTAAATTATACTTGCTACTTGCTACTAGTAAAAGTAAATAAATTATAGATAGGAATGTCACCCAGTACAGTTATTAGCGAAAGAGTAAATAAATTATAAATAGGAATTATAAACTATAGATAGGAATTATAAACTATAGTAGGAGCTTTATGTTTCTTTTGTAATATATATCAGGATGCCTCCAAAAGATTTTGCAGCAAAGAAGAAGTCCCGTGAAGAGGTGTGCAATGAGCTTCACCTCGCCCTGCAGCAGCATCAGCAGCCCTTGCAAGCGTCGCAATCCTCACAACACGCTGATGAACCATCGGGCTCGCAGCAAGAGTCCCCAATCTTGCCGCTGATTCTGCCCACCCCTTCCAATCATTCGACAACCGGTACCACGGGGATCACCAGCCTTGATATACGCAGCATTCGCTGCACCTTTCAAGGACCCCGAATTTCAGGTATTTTGAATTGTTTAACTTAATTTAAATACAATTTAATATATTCTGATATTGTAATTTTTTGTATCTTATGTATCTTGCAGAAAAAGAGTGAGCAAATGAAACAGGTTCGCGCCTCGTCGAACAAAAAGTCCCATAGCGGAGGGGCCAAGCCCTTTGTAGTTCGGGCTGAGGAGCACACAAAAAAAGGCAAGCAAGCTCCTCACTCGAAGACGTACATAGATGTGTACAAGAAATTCATCCCTGAGGTCACGGTAAGTTTCTTATTTATTAATTGTTTCTTTAATATAATTAGTTATGCTTATTTATTTATAAAATGCTTTATGTGTTCTATAAATTCATTACATTTATTGTTTTTTGTAGTTGAAGGTTCAACAGGCTAGTGACGAGGCAGTTGCCACTTTGATGGCGAGTATGCCTCCGATAGAGGATACATCGGACGATTCCTCGCCAGCCTCAGTCACAGCCCCGCCGCTTCCGAGGCTTCATGTTGATGTTGAGATCGGCATCATGGAGAAGGTGGTTGGTCCTTCGAGAGGGACTAGGGTTCCTGGCTTAGGCAGTGGCTTCGCCAAGCAACCGAGGAGGAGGGGTCCATCACAATTGGAGGAGCCTAGAAATGAAGTCGTTGAGGAAGAGTTGGCCCAACTTAGGGCAAAAACAAAGATTTTGGAAGAGCAACTTCAACAGCAAGATCGCGAGCGCGAAAGGGAACACCAAAAGCGAGAAAGGGAGTGTGAAATGGAGCGCCATGAGCTCGAAAGAGAGCGCCAGGAGCGAGAAAAGGAGCGGTTGGCATGGGAGGCTAGGATATAGACGCAATTTGAAGAAATGGTGAGGCATATGCATATGGGAGCTCCACCATCCGATGGCTCCAATAACTCTGCTCCTTAGTTTAATGTTTAATATTGTTGAACATTTTAATATATGTGAAGTTTTTAAAACAGTTTTATATATATATATGACATTTTATATTTTATACCTTTTGAACATTTATTTTTTGTGTGATTGAATAATTAACTGTTTGAATGAAAATATGAATGATTGGGGCAGGTTGTATTGGTTGCCAACGTAGATTATTTGTATAGATGTGCAGGTGTGGGCTGCACAGAATGAAAGCAATTCTCAGTTAATTTTTTTCACACTTAGGCGACGTAGAAATAATTGTACGTCCCTTAAGTTACTACTTGGGCGACGTATATAAATGCCTGTGTCCCCTAGGATAATACTTACACGACATACGTAGTGAATTACGTCCCCTTAGTTACTTCCTGGGCGACGCATACATTTACGTACGTCCCCTAAGACACTTACTTGAGTGACGTAGGTATTTACCTACGTCCCCTCAGACACTTACTTGGGCGACGTATACATTTACTTAGGTCGCCATACGTACTTGCTTGGGCGACGTAGTTATTTACTTAGGTCGCCTAAGGTTCTTACTTGGGTGACGTACGTATTTACCTACGTCCCCTAAGGTACTTACTTGAGCGACGTAAGTATTTAACTACGTCCCCTAAGATCTTACTTGGGCGACGTAGGTATTTAACTACGTTCTCTAAGGTATTTTACTTGAGTGACATATACGTTTACCTACGTCGCCTAAGGTATTTCTTAGGCGACGTAGTTATTTTACTACGTCGCCCATTATCTTAGGCGACACGGTTTAAGCGACGTATCTTAGGCGACGTAGTCTATGTCGCCTAAGAAGTGGGCGACGTATTTGTGTACTTGGGCGACCTACATAGTACGTCGCCTAAGTGACCTTTAGAGGTAGTGTGCCCAACGAGAAGCCCATAATTTCGCTTGCCCATATAACTCCTCTTTATTGGCACATCTATTTTATTTTCCCAAACAATATGTTTTATAATTATCTTGTTAATTTTTCACTAAATTCCTAATCTAGCTAAGAAAATTTAAGAGAATTAAACAAATAAAATAAAGCCGATTAAATAAAACAAAGCAAAGCAAATAAACTAAAGCAATGGAACTAAATTAAATAATAGTAAGTAAGATAACAAAATTAATGAATTAATTGACTAGGGTTTTGGAATCATATATTTAACATCATATTCCTTACTATTCATGCGCGTAAACTCTACTCTTATCTCACACAAATTTGGTCTCTCAACTCTCTTAGATGCGAAAAATAAAATAAAAAAAATTCAATTAATTAACAAAATCCAATTGTAATTCTTCCATAGCCAAACTTATATATAAGGTCGAAGCACTCACTATATTCGTCAAAACATACCCTATATCCACTTTTAACAAATTATAAGGTGAATCCAACAAAAAAATAATGAGAATCTAACTTTATTTTTATCAATTAAATTAGTTATCCAATAGGAAGAACTGTATTCAACATTTAAACATTAAATTGGCATAGTCAATTGGGATAAATATCTGTAATAGAAATAATTAAATATACTCATCATAACCCTAGTACAAATTTACGCTAGTATAAATAAAATTATATAAATAAAAAATAATAAAATTAATGTAAAGTCACTTAGCACTAAATAAATAAATTAAGTCTTCAAATCTTCAAAATCTCCAACAAAACAAACAAAATTTAATTAATGAGAAAAGGAGGAGTACGGCTACGGTGCACGGCATTCACCCCCCCTCCCCCGTGCTCCCCACGGCTCCTTTGATAAGGAATCTAGGTTAGCAATTAATGGGCGAAATTGAATTGCTTCTTTTTAATTGAATAGGTTTTGATGAACTTTCTTCTTTCACGCTTGGGTTAGGCTTGCGTTTAGAATATCCAAGAATGGCCTTGAATATTTAATTGGGCATGTGGGCTGCTGAGATTGTTTAATTTAAATAGCAAATATATGAATGGGGCCATAATTGAATATAATGAATTTTCACCATTTTTTAATTGCAGCATTTTACGTTGCAATTTCGGACTTTGAGATGGCTAAATTTGGAAAATTGCTGAACTGTAAAGTTGTAGCTCTCGAAATTCTATTCAAAATAGGCTCAATAATCGCATGATTTAGAGTTCTGAGTAAAAAGTTATGCATCCAGAAGTATTGAGCACTTTAGGTGTCTTAACTTGCTTTAATTTCTCTATTTTTCTCATTATTCTCCAATTCTATTTTAACACGTACAAGAGAAGCAATAAAAATAAAAATAATATTAATAATATATGCTTCCTAAAGTATAGATTGGCATGATATATTATATCAATTTCTTAGTATATTAACTTGAAAGTTAACAACGGATAAAAGTTTTTCCTCGAGGAAATTAAAGTTCAATTAAGGAAAATTGTAAGTCGGACAAGTAGATCTACATCCACTTTCAACTCAGTTGGCAGTCCAAGAACAATTTAGTGAGGCTAGTAATAAATGTGCGCTAATTTAATCTGGATTGCAATCATTCATGGTTGGACATTTGCAATATTTTTTTAAAATTTTTTTAATTTGTCAACAAAAAAGGGACCAAAGGCATAGGATGCAGAACTAACACGAGCAACCTCAACAGGGAAAAGAACAAAGAAAAAATGAAAAATGTTGAAATGCTTCTAAAAGAACCAAAACGAAGACTTTAGTAATAGAAGAAAAATATATGCTAAATTGCTATAGTTTACAAAGTGTTTTAATTACGAACATTATGGCTACATCATAAGCAAGTATATATGACATCATGTGTACGGATTTCTTGCTCTAGAAAATGTAATAACACAATTGCTAATGTTAGTGACGAGGACGAGGACGAGGACGAGGACGAGGACGAGGACAAGGACAAGGACAAGGACGACTAGAAATAAGTATTCTCACCAATTCGCCCATTCTCCTTTAGGATTCTTGCTTAAAATTTATTTCCGTTTTCAAATTTGACAGACCATTAATGCATAATGTTTTTGTTGAAACATAAAGTAACCCTATGTGTACAAATCCATTATGTTGTGCTAAGATACCACTAGAACAAGCCTTAGCACAAGCGTAGGATCGACCAGACAATTCTGTGTACAATAATTTAAGAAACAAGCACCACTAATATTCAAGTAATACGAAAAATAAGAGATTAAGGAAGAGAAACAACTAACCAAGTATGCAAGCAATTAGGTGGTATCGGCAAAATAGCGACTAATCCACCTGGTGATAGCTATTATTGATGAGACTAATTTCGAGTACAACGCGCAAAGCAAACCCTAGTTGCCAATTAGAGCTCTCAATATTATCTCTCAAATATACTCTCTAATCTAGCTAGTAAACAATAAATTACATCTCACAAATAAAACCTATGGGTTTAGGATTGCACAAAGCCAAAACCTACTAGAAATTGAATAATGCAAATCCAACTAGGATTTGGAAAATACAAAGCAAATTAGCAATTGGACAATATAAAATCAAATAGGAATATGATTTCTATATATATAGAGCCAAATCTTCACATTCTTTAATATTTTGTGTCTTGAATTGCTACTCTTACTCTTTTAGATTTGGGTAGTTAGCAAAAATGACCCTTAAATTTTAAAGATGTTTTAACCGAAAATTGAAGTTTAAGGATGAATGAGGGATTCGGGTTAAACTTTATAAGTTATTTTTGCTAATTACCCTTTAGATCTTAATTGAAGTTATGTTTTTTTTATCTACCATTTATAAAGTTTTCGCTTTAGACACATTCTCCTTGCAACAGGATATGACATCCACCAAAAGTTCTTAGAATTCTATTATTAAGTACCTAATTTGTGCATGTTTTATTCTAGAGAAGAAACATTTAATATTTATAATAATCCACTATTAGCTTGATATATTTCCAGATTAGCACACACAATGATATTACAAGCAATAATTACATCTTAACAATATATAGTTCTCACTTTTTCTCACTTCCTTTTTTTCATAAGGTGAATTAAAGATTTATTCCTTGGTTATTTCACTTCCGTGATTTATAATATAATATGTATATATATTATAAAGGCAAGACTCAATTCAACCGCTTGAAGCCATGTCAAACTTTCATAATTCCTATTTTACCCCTACAGTCTTTTTTGAAAAATTTGTTTCCAACATTAATTGAACAACCAACCTTTAACAAGCTAACTTGCTTCCTAACTACTCAACCATCTTTCTCTTTTGTTATATATTATTTCTTAAATTTAATACATACGAGTACCATACGCATTGTGTGTGCATGTGGTCTAATTATATATATATATATGCTAACCTCACATTTTTATTATTATTGAAACGTATATATGTATTAAGCATGTGCACGAGTAGAAATCTGCGGTACACTCTAAAATATTTAAAATATTGGCCATTGAATATGTATTATTAAGAAGAGAAACTAGTGTGTTGAAGCTTAAACCTACACCAGTTTCATACTTGGAAACATTGTCTTCTGTTAGAATTTTAAACAAACTTCTTTATGAATAATGCACATCAATAGATTGTCCCCCAACCGGTCTAGTATTCTGTAAAGAAAAGCCATCACATTCGATTAATTTTGTAATTAGGTTCAAACACGCAACCTTTTCGCTTGTAAAAATCACAACTGCATTTAAGCGAATTTCCTTAATTATTTACTCTTCTCATTTGTAATTAGATTATTACCATTTCAAACAATTAGCCACTTGAATACCAAAATTGTGAAATTAATTATTACACTACTAATTATTAATTTATTGTTTTTGGCAATTACTTTATGACAATGTAAGCTGTTGTTCATTCTTATCTCTATATCAGGAGCAACATTGTTGGCACTATAGAAAGTATCATTTCACAACATGGGTTTCAATGCCATGAGAATCCTTACAATTCTGCTCATCCTCCTATTTCACCTTTTTTTCAATAAACGCGTTAACGCTTTCAGTTTTGCTTCAAAATTTGAGGTTCACATTGTTAATGGATTGCCTGATAATACCAACTCGCTTGAATTTCGTTGCCAATCGAAGGACGATGATTTTGGATACCATACTCTCCTACTGAGCCAGGAATTCTATTGGAAGTTCCGTGTCAATTTTTTTGAAACTACACTCTACTTTTGCCATTTTTATTGGCAAAGTAAAGATACTTCATTCGAAGTTTTTAACGCTGAAAATGATTATCCAAATTGTGATCCTATTGGTGAGGATGTAAATAAATGCTACTGGTTAGTGAAGGATGATGGATTTTACTCCTGCAACTACATGGCTGATCCGAATTCCCCTGATTGGGAAAAATTGAATTCATGGTGATAAGTATATCTGCTATTCAAACGTATCAAAAAGTATTGTAAGAATTGAATAAGAGCTATTGTTTCTTTACCACTTGCTCCATCTTCTTTCTCTCTTTAATATTGCTTCTTCTCCGCTTCTTATTGAGAATAATACATGAGTCTCATTGAAGCTATATATGTCTTCATGTTCTTTTTAAGGCAAGTTATGTTAGATCATGGTCCTAATGTAGATAAATGAAACTATTATACTTTTAAATCTCAGATGAGAAAAAAAGCGGCTTGTCAATTAAAAAGATGTGCTATTTATAATTTATCCCTGTAAAGCTTGACCACTTTGGCACTTTTGTTCATGAATTTTATTTTGCATCATATCCGTGCTTAAAGTTTGCTCATGTTTTCACTTTGGTCCAAGACCTAACGCATCGTTAAATTTTTTTACATAAATTGCCACGTGTAATTTTGATCTTTAAGTCAAGTCAACTGCAGACGGCATTTTATGTCAAAGAAATAAATGGTACTTTCGATTTTGGACAAAAGAGACAATGAGAACAAAATTTACAGATGGGCATGGCACAAAATGATGAAAGTGAAAACGCATTCAACTTTATGGGGTTAAAAATATAAACAACTCTAAAAATAGTAACAATCCTAAAATGGGAGCCATAGGACAATCTAATGAGTTATGTAAGTTGATGGCCCGTTAGTTGCTAAACTAGTTTAATTTTGCCATCTTGTTACAAGACTTTTAACTGTTAATTAACAATTACATATGTTATACGCGTGTGTGAGATAGAGAGCACGAGAGAGCGAAAGCATCTAATCAAAGTCATGGACAATAAATTAAATAATTGGTGTAACAAATAGCTTTGATGGATTGAATTTTCAATGTGAAAAAATTAAAGATTTGGATAGTGTTAAATAAGATTGAAATTTCCTATTGTTATGGTTACCGGTTACATTGTAAATTCAAAAAAAAATGAGTAGTTATCCAATTGGTCTACCGATTAGCTTTGGCATCTATTATTAGGGGTGCCGAAATGCTGCCAATTGGTTTGCTAAATTTTGTAGGAATTTTTAGGCTTTGTCTTTTGATTTTGGTTCCATGCACCAGGGTTTTGATTGGTTTTTATAGTTTGTTGTGTTGTTCCAGCTTTGCGGGCTTTTCCACGGAAAAATAAATTAGTAATCTGTCTAGGAAACTAGAGTGGGAATGATATTAATGAAACGCTAAACACCATAATCTTCCTTGTAGGATGTTTTGTAATACTTGTGAGTCAATTCTTCCCGTTTAATGTTGAAACTTTTTGCACCACTAACCATTATTTTAGGTGGATACCTTGAATTTAAGTGTAACAAATTGGCATTAATTAACGTAACTAATATGTAATTAACCCGAGACTCCGAGAGTGTCACTAACTAACCCATTTCAATACTCTTGCTAAAATGGGTTGTGTATAAACAAAATACAACAAATCTTTTAAAAACATGAACCATTTTATATCCTATTAAATTGACTAACATCATCATACCATTACATCAACATAATCATAAACAATGCATGGAGTACATACTAGCCACTTCAATACTTATTCAAAAAATAAGTGCTACACCCCAAATTACAGTCCACATCAAAATCTTAAGTACATTTTCTGGCAAACCATGACATGCTGAGAACAACTATTTTCCTCAAACAGATAACAACTAGTTTCCTCAAACTATATACAAAGTTTCAATTAAGCCTCTAAACTTAATTTTGTCTCAGTTGAGCCCTTAAACCATTCAAATTGAACACTAACGACTCTTATGTCCAAATAATCTGTTAAATCAAACGGATTGAAAGGCCTTTCGGTCACTAACCAAATTAACAAGAAAATTAGAAGAAGAAGTAAGCAAAATGATTTGAAGAACAAATGGAACACTTAAAGATTGCTATTTCTAATTCTTCCCCCCTCCACCATCTTACTTCTTCAATCTTCATTTTTTGTATAAATCATAAAAACCCTAATATAGAAAATCCTGAAAAAGGGATTTATGTACATATAGACACATATAAATACATAAATATACATAGATGGCTCATATGTAAGTGTCTTAATTAAATGAGTTTCGTTTCAATTATAAATTTATGAATATATATACACATATAAATCTGGGTTTACATATATGAGTTTTTTTAGGGAGCCGAAATATAGATTGGGCCTAAATTATTGGGCCCATCATAAATAGAAAAAAAGTTCACATCATATTCCTTTTTAGATCAAAAAGATAAATTTTATCGCGCAAAAATAATTTACAAACAGATGCCAATTATGGATTATAGTTGAAATGATTGTTTATGTTTTACTTGCCTTCATTTTTGTCTCTTATCTGATTGTGAGAACCCCCGTTTTCAATGCAGGCCCACGTGGGCGGCAATTTCTCCAGTTTGCTGGTTCGTTTGGAAAATGGTTTGTTTTATTATAGAGAAAATGTGACAGTTTGTAAAAGAAATTAACGTCCTCAGTTTGCTTTACTAAACAAATAAAAGTGTGTACATAAAAGGAGCATTTATGGATTAAACAACATCTTAAACACAATTAATGCGAAACTAGTTGAGTCAAAGGTTCGGGAATTAAGTTACGAAACCGGAAGGTGTTAGGCGCTTGCTTTTCCCTTTTGGTCTGTGAGTAGAATATCCACTCATCTATAATTGAATATTCGCATGCTTATTAATATTATCATGTACCAATCTATAGTTTTAGGAAAATGGGATTTGGGGTAGGGATAGAAAGTGTATGCTTCGTAATTTGCTTTTTGATTTTTGAAATCTCTGTGTGTGATTTGAAAAGTGATTTTGATAATGATAGATAGCAAAACAAGTATTTTTGATAAAGTTCAGGGTTTTTCGGAAGCTAATTCGGTTTGAAATAAAATATCAGGTAATCCACAAGATCCGCTCGTCAATAGTGTACCATAGTTTAATGATTAAACCGGCATTGACGAATATGATACTCTCAAATTGAAAATAGAGGAGTAATATTTTAGAACACTATTCCTAAAGTTCTATAGCAATATGATGCTTCAAATGAGGCAAGTGTATTATAGCCGAATAGGGGCCTGGGGGCTGGGGAAGAATTCTTTGTCATGTGGACAAAAAGGGCCAAAAGCCTTTGCCCACACGACAATCACTATTCACCAGTTCTAGTTTTTGCTGTATCGGCCAAATAGAGTATTGGATTGATCTAATTTCTTAATATGTTGTTACCCAAAATAAGACGTATATACTAACCAAAGTTTAACTTATTTGGACATTAGGAAGGCCTCTGTTTGATTACTCGAAGTGAACTACTAGTTTTCTCAATTTCCAGAGATTCTGCTGTCGGATTGAGCTGATTTTTAAGTATATTACTCCTGATGGAAATGTATAATAACCCTCAAAGTTTAGGATGATCATGAAGTATAAGTTTTCTTTTACAAGTTTACACAAGATCGATAATTTTTTTGGTAAGTTTCGGTTATTTTCGTAACTTCTCATCTGGGTATCCTTTTTGCTTTCTTATTTGACCTATATCACATGAGCAGTGTATGTATGCATGTATGAATGTCCGTGCATGCATGCGTGATCAATTATTATAAAATTGAGTTCTTGCGATGGTTGCAAAATGAGATCTTCATAGACCCTCTCAGCTTAGGTTCTTTCTGAAGCGAAGAAACCAGGACGATAACGAGAATTCATCATTTTTTGGTACTCGCATAAATCATATGCAATTTTTTGAAAGCAATGCTATGTGAATGATGTCGCGCTGTGAGGATGGAGTTTTGGCTTTGGGCCTCTTTGGGACATGTCCTATGATTTGCTGTGATGTGTTAAACTGTTGTACTCCTCCTGGATGAGGATGGTTCCATTGGAAAGATGGTTCAAAAAGGTTGACTGGGATTTGAATTGTTGTACTACCACTGGCTAGGACGATTTTATCCATGATTATAAGTTGTTGTTGAACTGATGTACTCTCACTGGCTGGGAGGGTTCTATCAACAATTTCCTACTGTTAAGTTGATGTACTCCCATTGGAAAGAATGGTTCTATTAACAATTCTGATTCGGCGTTGAACTGATGTACTCTTATTAGCTGGGATGGTTTTATCAACGATTTGGTATTGTTAAGTTGGTGTACTCCTAAGGTTAATGATGGTTTTGTTAACAATTTTGATTCAATGTTGAACTATGTAATCCCAATTGTTGGGATGGTTCTGTCAACGATTTGCTATTGTTAAGTTGATGTACTCCCACTGGCAGGGACGATTTTGTTAACAATTCTAATTTAGTGTCAAGTTGATGTACTCCCTTTGGCTATGATGGTTTTGTCAATTATTTGCTATTATTAAGGTGATGTAGTCCTACTAGCAATAATGGTTCTTAATAAATACATAATAATGCCTTGCATAAGCTCTTTCTTGGAGATCCTTGACGCGTTTAGATTGCTAATTATCCCGAATTATCAACTTATCTTGCAATTAATGCCTTACCTTGTTTTGTATCCAATATGTTCCATGGAGGTGTATTTTTGTAGTATTCTATGTGTTCGTAAGTGTGGAAATCATCAGCCTTCAAAAGATTGATCGAAAGCAAGTTTAAAGCTTATAAATGCTGGAAGTTGGATTTTTCCAGGCCTTTGACTGATCATGGTATTGAAATCAACAACATAACACTTCCATTATTTATCATGGGGAGGTCACGATCAATCATGGCCCTGACTATTTGGCCATTTTACACCCAAAATGGGCTAATTTTGTTATGTCAACGATTTGCTAAAGCTTGCAAATGCTGGAAGTTGTATTTTTCTAGGCCCATGACTAATTATGGGTATGCCATGATCGATCATGGTATTGAAATCAATATGCAGAACATTTCCATTATTGATCATGGCCCTGACTATTTGACCATTATACACCCAAAATGGGCTATTTTTGTGGTTCAAGCTTTATTAGATATTTTGTAATTCCTTACTATATAATAGAATGTTTAGCTTCTAGGATAAGCTATCTAGTTTTCCATTAAGAACAAGAGAGAGGTGAGAACTATATACTATTGTAATTTCTTCTTTCTTCTTGTAAATTTACTTTGATTTTAAGAAATGAATACTTCTTCTATAATTCTTGTTTCAAGTATTATAGAATAGTCTTTTACTAATGTTACGGAAGTTAATTGCGATATAATTTTCGGTGATTATTTCTCATGCCATGTTTAAATTGTGATAAATAGTTTTTAATCTTTTTCCTTTACAAATCCATTATTATACAAGATTTCTAGGTACTTTCATTTAACGATTAGACTTCTTATGCCTTATATGATTAGTTCTTGTTTATAGATGATAATACAACATACTTGTGTGGTTCTAGAAATCTTGTAACCATTTTCCCCATCTATAGACCTTTCATCTCTTTGTATAGATTATATTGAGTTCTTAAAAAATACGTAGATGATTTATAAATTTGTTTAGCTCATCTTTGACTCACTTAATGATATTTTGAGTGCTCTATACACTTTATGTGATATTTAGACTATTTATTGTCTTTCTTAAGTGATAATCAATTAGTTAATGAATTCATTCCATAAACCTGCTTCCATCTCCTTGTAAGGATTAACTATCTAATTTTCATTCTTTTAAATCATGAGATTTCATATACAAGCTTCATGTCAAACCGTTTTGCGATGAGTTTATCATCTCTATCTCGTTAGCTTCATTTGGAATGGGTATGCTTCGCTTCACACCCGTTGTTAAGAGATAAGTGCGATAACTTCAGATTTGGTGGAATTTTGTTGTTTTCCTTCTCGTTATTACTTAAATCAGGGAATCAGTTGCCTAACTGCGTATCCTTTTCTATTTAGGAAAACACTATGTTTCCCATTCCCGAGAATATTATATTAAAATCTTTGTATGAGATAGTAATCGTTGTTTCTTATGTTGCAAACAACTTCCACATACCTTAATGCTTTCTTAACTCTTTTTACAAATGATTTACTTTTACTTTGTTCTACAACCATTCCATTCCTTTCCAACTATGTAACTATGTAATCCATTCCATTCCTTTCCAATTATCCCTGTGAATCGATACTCAGATTTCTGAGATTATTATAACTTAATGGGCCTACACTAGGGCTAAGAGAATGCGATATTCTATCCGCGTCAAGTTTTTGGGGCTGTTGCTAGGGATACGGCGAAAGCTGGATTACGGGTTATGTATGTATCTTTTTGTAATTAATTTATTTTTTCTCTTTTATTATTGTTTCTTTTGTAAAGTTTTCAAGGTGATATTCAAATTAGTCCTCCGAGAACACCAATGGCTTATAATAATGAAGGCAATTGCGAGGCGGCCGGAGCAAACATGAATCCTCCGATTAGGACAATGAGGGATTATCTTTAACCGCTTCGATAACTTCCAACTTTTTCATTGTTCTTCCCGTTGGTCAAGCGGGAACATTTTCTTTCAAACTAGGTATGCTCCAACATATCCCTTCTTTGCATGGTATGGAATTTGAATGCCCGTACTTACATTTGAAAGACTTCGAGGAAGTTTGCTTTACATTCCATGAAGCAAACACCATGAGGAAGTAGTGTGTTTAAAACTCTTACCTTTTTCCTTAAAAGATAAAGAAAAAAATATGGTTGAATGTTCAAAAACCACAATAATTCAGTCTTGGCAAATGCTTTAATCAGAATTTTTGAAAAAGTTCTTTACTATCCATCGGACCAACGCTTTGAGGAGGGCTATATCCAATTTTTTTGCCAAAAGAAAATGAAAGTTTTTACAAATATTAGGAAAGATATAAGGAACTTTTCAATTCATGTCCTCACCATGGACACAAAACATGGAGTCTTGTAAGTTATTTCTATGAATCCCTTACTCCCGATATACGTACATTTGTAGAGACCATGGGCAATGGTCAATTTTTGAGTAAGAGCCCCAAGGTGGCCTTGTTTTATTTTGATGAAGTAACAGAAGGTGCCCAAAATTGAAACACCATACCAATGAATCTAAGGCCAAACCTCCAAGAAAGGGTGGGTTGTACTAAATATCCAATGATGATGACATTAGTGTAACATTGTTCCAAATTGTCTAAGAAGGTAGAGGCATTGGAAACAAATAACCTTAGAGAGGTCAATACAGTATCCTCGAGTTAGTTGTGTATCATTTGTGAAAATTCGGGACACGCAATCGAGGATTGCCATACCATTCCCGCCTTTCAGGAAGTTGTCAAAAATCTAACCCAAGTCAATGCTATGAACAAATACATTTGTCAACAAAATGACCATTTTTTTCTCAAAAATATAACGAGGGATGGAAGAATTACTCAAATTTTAGTTAGAGAGGGAACCAAAATAAGAACCAAAGTTAATACTCGAACCAAAACCAAAGACAACAACAACCTCAAAGACCTTTCGCTCCACCACAAAACCAAAACATAAAAACTTTGTTAAGAAATTTTGTGGATAAAACGGATCGTGATGTGGACGACTTGAAAACCCAAATGTCTAAGCTCACCACCGCCCTAGCAACCTACAAGAAATGAAAATTCAACCTTTAATTAACCCTAAAGGCCAAACTTTGGTGATAGAGGGGTGAGAGCCTAGTAACCAATTGCAAGAATTGAAATCCATCACAACCTTTCAGAGCAAAAAGATTTATCGATAAGACTTTTTTCCTAAAACCCCCAAGGTGGTGGACATAGTTGAATCATCGAGAATAGATGAGTCGGAGGTTGAGAAGGTTGAAAAGAAATATAGAGAGGAGGAAGATGATAGAATAGGAAAGAAGGTTGAGAAAATAAAAACAAAAAAAGTCCCTTTCCAGGAGAGATTTAACAAACCTTCCAAATATAACACTGAGATTTTCGATGTCTTTTGGCAAGTTAAAATCAAAATTCCTTTGCGTGACGTGGTCAAGCAAATACCTTTATATGCTATATTCCTCAAGGATTTATGTACAGCGAAACTAAGGTTCAATGTGTGGAAGAAAGCCTTCATGACAGAGCAAGTTAGTTCTATAATGCAAGACACGAGAGCCACGAAGTTTAAGAACCCTGATTGTCCCACAATTTCATGCTTAATAAGAAATTATAGGATAAAAAATGCTTTACTTGATTTGGGAGGAAATGTAAACATGCTCCCTTATTTTGTGTACCAATAACTGGGATTGGTAGAATTGAAATCGACCAGGGTAACAATTCAATTAACGGACAGATATATTAATATCTCTAAAGGGGTGGTCGAGGATGTGCTTATCCAAATTGACAAGTTTTATTTTCCAGTTGATTTTATCATACTCGACATGTAATTAGTGTCGAACCTCGCTAACAAGATTCCGGTCATCTTTGGACGACCATTTCTTGCCACATCTAATGCCATTATAAATTGCAAGAATGGAATCGTTAAGTTAGCTTTCTATAACATGACTTTAGAGCTAAACATGTTCTCTTTAAGTAATCAAAAGGAAGATTACAATGATGAAAGCTAGTGAACATGTGAACATGATAGAGTCTTTGGTCCAAGACCATTTTGTTACCACTTTTGAATCGGACTTAAGGAAGATTTTCTAACCACTTCTGAGGAACCTGAGGAACGTATACAAGTGTTTTCTTTGTTGGATAAACAGGTTGAACTTTTCGATGAAGAAGAAAACACATCGACGTCCACCAAAAAGCTTGAAGGCCAAATGGAACTAAAGTCATTGCCGATCAATTTGAAGTATGCCTTCTTGGGAGCTTTCAGCACTTACATCGTAATCATTTCATCCGAATTCTTGGATGATCAAGAGGTAATATTAATAAATATGCTCAGAAAACATAGAAAAGCTTTTGGTTAGATTTTAATCGAACTTCAAGGATTAAGCCCATTAATTTGTACACATAAAATCCACTTGGAGGACAGGGCTAAAACATCTAGGAAATTCCAACGCCATTTGAACCCTAACATGCAAGAGGTTGTTAGGAACAAAGTTTTGAAATTGCTATATACAAAGACTATATATCCAATCTCAGATAAAAAATAGGTTATTCTGACCCAAATAGTACCAAAAAAATCGATCTTACGATAGTTAAAAACGAATTTAACGAATTAGTTCCACAAAGAGCACCACAAGATGGCGAATGTGCATTGACTACCACAAACTCAATTAGGTGCTCGTAAAGATCATTTCCCTCTCCCCTTTTTGGATCACTCTAGAAAAGGTAGGGACATGAGTTTTACTCGTTCCTTGACAGTTGGTTTAGTTATAATCAAATCAAGATTGATCTAAATGATCAAGAAAATACCACATTTACTTGTTCGTTTGGCACCTTCGCTTATCGAAGGATACCATTTGGTCTGCGTAATGCACCAACAACTTTTCGACGATGCATGCTAAGTAACATTAGCGATTTGGTGGAACAAACTTTGGAAATTTTTATAGATTACTTTACCATTTATGATAAGTCATTCAGTAATTGCTTGACTAACCTTGAACATGTTTTCAAATGATGCGCAAAAAAACAACTGGTTTTTAACTGGGAGAGGTGCCACTTTATGGTTACCAAGGGTATTGTATTGGGGCACATCACTTATTCGAAAGGAATTGAAGCTGGTAAAGCAAAAATTGAACTAATCACCAAGCTTCCTATGCCAAAGAATTTGAAGGATGTCCGATCTTTTCTAGGGTATGCAGGGTTCTGTAAGAAGTTTATCAAGAACTTCAGTTCTATCTCTAAACCAATATAAAAGCTTCTCCTTAAGGATGCACCTTTGGAATAGGATGCTATGTGCAAGGAAACCTTTACCTTACTTAACCACATGCTCACTACAACGCCAATAATGCAGACACCCGACTAGAGCTGGCCTTTTAAGCTTATATGTGATACAAATGACTATATGGTCGGAGCAGTTCTTGGTCAACCGAAAGACAAGAAACCAGGTGTAATATATTATAGAAGGATCTTATGGCGATCGTCCTCACCTCAGACAAGTCTCGATCCTATTTAATAGGATCACCCATCGTAATTTTCATGGATTATATAGCTTTAAAATATTTGTTCACAAAGATGGATGCTAAGCTAAGACTTATGAGATGAGAAGTGAATAGAGAATCCCCAAATCACATTAAGAGGATTAGACCTCCGGGAACTGGTAATCATAATGTCGTACACCAACAGAGGGTGAAAATTTACGACAAGTAAAAAAAATAACTTGTTTTTAAAATCTTATTTAGAAAATTCTGGCATGTGGAGTCCATATCATTGATAATTCATCCTGTGAAAATAAAAACGATTTCATCTAAATCTTTTCACATCCAAACTCATTATAAAATCCACTCCACGTCTTTGATGAACACATTTGTGGAATAATATATATATATATATATCAAATATATACAATACTTTAACATGGTCTCAATGTAATTATTAAAGTCCTTACAATTCTTATTAAAAGAGTAAATAACATCTGGAAAACTAAGTCCTTATATTTCAAGGACTTCCGTGAGGTTTGTGGTGATTCAGAGACAACTAAAACAAGATAAGCACGTGCTACCCTGAGGTCCCACCTGCAAAACTGTTAGAACGTGGGAGTGAGCCAAAACCGGGCTCAGTGGGAACTAATATAAGCTTTTATAGAAAATACATATTTCAACAAAGCATGTGCGTGAGTTTAGTTTATCTCTTTGGCAATGAAGATACTGCAATTAACCTCAACTAACGTGATGAACCTATCCACTACTATGCCCCTCCTAGGAACCGGAAACTACCAATTATCCAAGCTACCTCACGCATCATAATCAACAGATGTGGTGGGATCCAACATATACGTAATCGTCTACAATGGAAAACCCATTATGAGATGGCTTATTCTATAACCATCGCCATCCAAAGGTTCGTCATCTATTTTCGTATTTCTCGAGTTGGCAATGTTACTAGTATATTCTCAACTACTTCCAAGGTTCACTCATGGGATATTTATTATCTTCTCAAGTTAACGGTTATCCAAACTAGGCCATTTCATTATTGATTTCCACTTTACCATTGCGTATATTATGAAATCAAGTCACATATCAATGATCACTACTTTAGTCCAAAATGGTCTTATAGATTTATACCAATAATAATAGTAAAGTAAATAATAATAGCTAAAGATATGATTGAACCATAACAACAATAATAAGCAAGTAAGGGATAGTTTTCGTGGTCTACATTTTGTGGACTCTCAACCACATGGCAGTAGGGCCTCACAGTATTTGATGTGTCTACATTTTGTGGACTCCTAACAACACGGCAGTAGGGCCTCAGCATATTTGCTGTGTCTACATTTTGTGGACTCTCAACCACACGGTAGAAGGGCTTCAGCATAGTTGTTGTGCACAGTTTAGGGCCTTTCACCCAGGAGACCTATGTCCTATGTTAACCCTAGTGAATGGTCCACAACGAGTGTGCAAAATTAATCAATTCATCCCATATGTGTGTTGACAAGTATATCATGTATCCAATCCAATTATATAACTATATAACTAGCCCACTTACAATCATAACATACAAATGGTTAAAAATGATGAATAAATATAAGGCCAACACATAAATATATAGTTAACCGCATAATTAAATGCCAAATCATTATTTACTAACCACTTGGCCTTATCACTATGGTAATTAAGACTTTAGATTCATCGTGGTTCTCAATTCGTCCAATACAGATGGCTAACCACGCCAAATTTTCATTATATATTTCTACCTAGTAAAATAACCATTTATTTTCAATCAATTCTTGCTATGGGTGAATATTAAGTGATTATCAAAATCCTAACAAGTCGCACATGGTATACGAGGCCATACTACACATAATATAATTTACTTTCTTAAATTCCACCTAAACGGATGCTTACGAGGCAACATATGTTATTCTAACCAAGATTATTTGAACTACACAATTTCAAATCCATTAAGATGCATTTCTAGAATGCACAAGCATATTGTTCCATCAATGATTCCAACAATAACATATACTTGCCATTAGACCCAAAACTATAATACACGTTTCCATCTCTCGATCGGTTTTATTGTGAAGTTAAAGAATCATGACCCATATTTGTAATGCTAAGGCTCTATGGATTCTATCTGCGTATTTATGTCATGCTACCCCAAACAAGTGACATTTGAGGTTCAAGGGTCATTTCATTGGTAACATAGTGTTTTTGCCAAATATACACCCAACTGAGTAAATTAGTACTAACCAAGTGTGCAGTAACTCGGCCCATCTGCATTTATGCTACACTTTGTATTTTAGGTTTGTAATTCCGGCTCTACAAGAATCTCCTACATTGTAATGTCATCATAGCAAGTCCAGGTATTAAACTAAAGATTTTCACCTATCCAGTACAGTTATAAAACACCGGTCTCTTTAAACCAACACTATGGCGACCTACATCCTACCAATTCACACTTATAACATATTTAGGGTTTAATATTAATGATTGGTACAAATTATGGTTTAACTATTCTATATATATACTAGCGTATCAAAAGTTATCGATAACTAGTTTATATCTTTTGGGGGTTTTGTGCCAACACTCTAAATTACTACTATAGAAGTGAAATTTCCTCCATAATCATGTATTTTGAGTAATATCTAATCAATATTAACAATCAATTTGAGGTTTATTTACCTAAACCCACATGCATGCTATCAAAACCTAGGTTTTCGTCAAAACCCCCAATTTATGCAAGAACACTTCATGCAACAAGTAATAGTTGTAAAATCAAGTTTAATTCTATTGTTCCCACCTCTAAAGAAGTTTTACAACATGAATAGAGTGACTTGATGATGTTTCCATGGCTGGTCAGAAGAAACTCTAAGCTCTCCCTATGCTCCCATGGTGTAAAGTGGTGAAGAAGAAGATGGAGATGGTGATGATGATGATTCTTGGCCAAAGCTTAAATAAATGTATGAAATCCCTCACAAATCCACTAAAATTTCCCCTACAATCTCTTTCTCAAGAGTTCCCAAATGTATCTCTCTGTTATCCCTGAAAATGGTTTGAGTTTGAAGGTTTTAAGTGTTAAAATTGGGTCAAAATTGGTCTGTACTGATGAGTAAATCGATCTTAGTCCAAGTAAAAAGTTCTTTGGTTATCAACAATTTCCGATGAGTAAGATCGACCATAGTAGTAAAATCGATCTTACTCCGGGCGAAAAGTGCACTCTTGGTATTTTGGCCATAACTTGTTGCTCAGAACTCCGATTTGGACAATCTATATATCAACAGAATGCTAATTAAAAGACCTACAACTTTAATCAAGGAAGTTCCCTCAAGTTCTGGCTAGATTAATTCCAAAAATTCATAGAATACAGCAGTCTGCCATTACATTACCAAACGATCAGATTTTAACTGCGAAAGTATTTTCGCTGCGTCACTTATTTGGTCTTGAGATAAACATATATGAGTGTATTATAGTGTCTTATCCACTTTACCCCGCAACACTACCCACGTGCAAAGCACATGTTCTTTTCCGTCTTAAAACTTAACAACGTGTAAAGTTTCGGACTAAACTGAAAATAAAATCAAACTTTGAGGATGAACATTATGCAAAATGAACTTCATGGATGAAAGTGCAAAAAAGGGATAAACTTTGAGGTAAATTATTAATAACTCCATAAAAGTAAACATTTGAGATGTTATATAGCAGCCGTCCCATATACTTTATCCCATAAATTATTATTATTTTGTAGTGTTAGTTAACTCGAACCTTAATTAAAGTGACATTATAATCAATGGTTGGATAAAAGTTTGATAATTGCATTCTAAAAAAACTATATTCTTACAAAAGATGTTTGAGTAATGTAGTGATAAGATTTCTTCATCCCGTTGTGGTTATGAAGTTAAAAAGATAAGTTAAATACTATATAATATTTGTAAACATGTTTTTACTTGGGTGCTTTAATCAACAAATGTGCTTTAAAAAAATTAAACATGGGTGCTTTAAAAATGGGTGTTTAAATTAGTTTTTAAGGGTGCTTTTACGAGCACCCATTAATTTATCGTTCATGACTTTGATTAGATGATCTCTCTGTTTCACACACACACACACATAAAATAATGGTTAATTAACACTTAAAAGTCTTGTACCATGAAGGCAAAACTAGTTTAGCAACTAACAGGCCAACAAGTTACGTAACTCACTAGGTTGTACAGTAAAGTTTGTTCTCATTGTCACTTTAGTCCAAAATCCAACGTGATGTTTGTTTCTTTGACAAAAACTACCATGTGCAGCTGACGTGACTTAAAGATCAAAATTACACGTGATGATTTCCATCCAAAATCTAACGGCAAGTTGGGTTTTGGACTAAAGTGAAAACAGGAGCAAATTTTAAGCATGGATATGATACAAAATGAAATTCATGAACAAAAGTGCCAAAATGGACAACCTTTAAAGGGATAAATTATAAATAACACCTCTTTTTAATTGACAAGCCCCTTTTTTTCTCATCCGAGATTTAAAAGTATAATAGCTTCATTTATCTACATTAGAATCATGATCTAACATAACTTGCCTTAGAAGGAAAATGAAGACATATATAGCTTCAATGAGACTCATGTCTTATGCTCAGTACGAAGTGGAGAAGAAACAATATTAAAGAGAAAGAAGCTAGAGTAAGTGGTAAAGAAACAATAGCTTTTATTCAATTCTCACAATACTTTTTTCATAACGTCTAAATAGGAGATAAAATACATATCACCATGAATTCAGTTTTTTCCAATCAAGGGAATTCGGACCAGCCTTGTAGTTGCAAGAGTAAAATCCATCGTCCTTCACTAACCAATAGCATTTATATACATTCCCATTAATAGGATAACAATTTGGATAATCAATTTCAGCGTCAAAAACTTTGAACGAAGTATCTTTACTTTGCCAATAAAAATGGCAAAAGTAAAGTGTAGTTTCAAAAAAATTGATTCGGAATTTCCAATAGTATTCTTGGCCCACTAGGAGAGTATGGTATCCCAAATCATCGTTCTTCGATTGGCAACGAAACCGAAGCGAGTTGTTATTACCAGGCAATCCATTAACAATGTGAACCTCCGATTTTGAAAGTAAACGGAAAGCATCAAGGCATTTACTGTAGGAAAGGTATAATAGGAAGATGAGCAGAATTCTATGGATTCTCATGGCATAAAAACCCGTGTTGTGAAATGATATTTTCTATAATGCCTACATTGTTGCTCTTAATATAGAGATAAGACTGAACAATTTCACATAATCATAAAGTAATTGCCACAATATAATGAATATTTAATAGGGTAATAATTAATTTTACAATTTAGGTAATCAAATCACTAATTTTTTGAAATGGTAATAATCTAATTATGAATGAGAAGAGTAAATAATTAAGGAAATTCGCTTAAATGCAGGAATGATTTTTAGTAGCAAAAAGGTTGCGTGTTTGAACCTAATTACAACATTAACTGAATGTGACCGCTTTGCTTTAATATAGTACAGGATAGTAAACCCTGTTGGGGGACAATCTTTTGATGTGCATTACTGATAAAGAAGTTTGTTTAAAATTCTAATAGAAGAAAATGTTTCTAATTATGAAAATGGTGTAGGTTTAAGCTTCCACACACTAGTTTCTCTTAATAATAATACATCATAATTAATGGCCAATATCACTATTTTAGATATTTTAGACTCTACCGCAAAAATTCCTACTCTTGTGCGTGCTTAATATATGTGTATATATACAGTGTAGTGGGATCATAAGTAATTTTCACCAGAGGGGTGACGATGTGTCAAATATTGTTATATTAACCATATATAGGATGATTAATATGATAAGCACTTTAAATTCTTAATAATTTGTGTCAAATAATGATGCGATGTAACTTATTATGATATGCACGCACACAATATAGTGAATACTCTATATTACTTAAAAAAATCAAAATAAATAGTTTTAACTCCGAAAAATATTCTCAAATTAAACATTGGTATTTTTTATATCATTTAAACATAACTAAAATATTAAATCACCGGCCCGAAACCTAAAGAAATGTTAATTTAGAGAAGCGCCCACCATAACTTATGGTGAAAAATACCTACTATTTCACTACACTATATATATATAAGTTTTTATTATAATATTATGAGGTTAACATATATATAATTTGAAACACTTGAATTACCAAAGCAATTATACTATCGAACATATTATATAAAATTAACTGACCTATATCAGTTACAGTTAAATCAAATTAAGTTCAAAAATATTAATGACATATTACACAATTTTTCTATCTTTACATTTTATGGATATATATGTTTTTCAATATATGTATAGACATATATATACACTTGTTTCAAAATTAATCCACAGTATAATTAGCACTACCATATAAATCAAGCGATGATTAGTATTATAATAAACTAAGGGTATTAATAATTTCAAACATATATATATATGCGCTAAAATAATAAAGAGAAATAGAGAAGATCGAGAATAAGATAAATCTTTTTATTCAACTGATATATAATATGCGTAAAGGTTAGCTTTATTTATATTAAGAGTTAACAACCTTACTTCTCTACAAAATCAATGTAGAACACGTTACACTATATATAGTGATGTAATCTCTTCATTCATACCACAATATTAATGTGGGACAAATGGTGTCTTTAAATATTACATATGGACATCCACATATCAATATTTTACAACAATTCCCCTTAAATGTCCATTATACCACAATTCAATGACAGTTGCCTCATTAAACCTTCCTAAGGAAAAACCTAGTGGAAAAAAACCAAAGTGAAGAAAAAATAGTACAACATTCTTCTAGATCATTGAACTGTCGTCAAATGCACAATATGCTGCCTCATTAAAACTTTTACTAGAAAAACCCAATGAGACAAACCCTAGTTAAAGGAAAAAGAGTACAACATGCAAATATTAGGTAGCATACTTCAAGATCATCCTCCTGATTATTTACTCCCCTGCATGACAACATTTACATTTAATTTGGTAATGAAGTCAAATCATACCAATCTCATAAATTGATTTTTGGAATATCAACTTCGACAATGTCATCAAAGCAGATTTTCTTTATTTCAATCTTCTTAGAAATGTGCTATACACGCTGCATTATCCTCATAGATAATACTTGGAACATTTGTAGTACAGAAGACAACTAACAAGAACTACAGATATGTTGAAGTAAAGATCTCAATCATATATATTTCCGATTAGCTTCCTAAAGAGCTAAAATTTAAAAGTGATCAGAATAAATTGCCACAAAAAATTGTATATTATATTACTAAGAAATAACAGCATACCACTAATAAATACTAAATGTAATTGAAATCATATCTTATGATAATAAAAAATATATCCTAGATTAGCATAACCTATCAGCTTGGAAGCACAAAAATGTAGTTAGGAAATATTTAAGTACCTAAAAGGGCCAGCTATATCAGAGTCATTACGCTGGAGTTAAGTCGTATAGCTTCATATTTGTTATGGCTTGGCCCTTTTAAATAAAATCAAATCAAATCAAATCAGTAGTTCCTCGTGGATATCTAATGATATGTTTGATACATATCTAGCGTCGTTTAGTTGGTGTTAAACTATATATATTGAGCAAGTTAAGAAAGAAGGAAATGTCTGGTTTAGTGCATTGTGATAATTAGTAATTACATTTAAGTATAGTACTTCAAGACCCATACTTCTTCATCTTTTTTTTTAAAACAATATGGATTTTCATTTATCCATAAAGCCTAGACAATTATGGGAGTGGTCGGTAGTTTTACCTTGTCCATCCAATATTTTAACAAATTATATATAGTTAGATTGATCGATTACTCCCCATTAGAGCTTCTCTCGATTTATAGGTCAGGACAAACTTTTATTTTCCCATTGTATTTCATTTCAAATTCCTTCTTTAAATAGTAAGCATTTTTTTCAAAATCTCTTCAGGAGTCTCGATTACTGTATGTACATAGACTACTACTATTAATTTATTTATTTTGAGAATTCATTTGTAAAGACACATGGCAAATGGGATTGTTTATATTTTCGTCCTTAGACAAATCTTTGCTAAGACAATTTTATCACAATCTTCTGGAATGGATAAATCCATACAATTAGCGTCTTAGTTGTATTGAGTACGTACTCTTCGATTTTGCTTCAGGCAAAGTTAATTCTTTTGTGATTTTTACATAAATGTTAGAATCTAAGTCTCCATATAAATTAGCAGTTTCAATATCTTTGAATCTCATATATAGTATTTCAACAACTGCTAAGCAAATTATCAGATATTTGAAATTTATTTATTGGATCCATAATTGGGGGAATATAAAGCTCATAATCAATCCTAAGTTTCTCCAAGAAACCTTGTGCCATAAGTCGGCGTCTTGCGATTTTGTTATTCACATATTTTTTCCTTACAAACACCCATTTGTAACAAAAAAATTAATACCTTTTAGGGTTTGTACTATAGGTCCAAATATATCACGTTTATTTAGAGACTCCAATCTGCCTTAATGAAAATTTTTCATTTGGCCAAATTTTTTTCTTTGTCAATATTTATTTACTGCACGTGGTTATGTATAAATATTATCCTTTGATATTTTAGTAGTTACTGCATATGCCAATAAGTCATCGATGACCTTTTATTGCAAGAATTTTTTAAGGTATTAACTTTTTTTGTTACAAGTAAGTCATTAATGACCTTTTGAGATGGATCCTTTTATTCAAAAATTTCATTTAAGCATCAAGGATAAGAATGAAGTAAATAATGTGGTGGCCGATCATCTATCTCAGCTTATTTTCACCAATAACATCGGGGAAAGCCCAATCCAAGACTCCTTCCTAGATGAGCAATTATTATCAGTCTCAACACTTCCACGGTATGCGAACATCATCAATTATCTTGTAACAAACAAGATACCGAAATCATGGAATCACTACAAGAAAAACGAGCTTCAGTGACGAAATTTAATGTGAGGCTTGAAATTTCGTCACAGTTTAATTGAATAGGTGAGGGACATTTGCAAGTCGTCTCAAATTATTGGTCTACTCATTTTTAGCAACACTTCGTCACATAAAATACTGATGGTCGTCGCTCATATCCTTAGCGGGAGTTTTAGCGCCTAAATAAATTAATGATTTGTGACAAAAAAATTTCTTCGTCACATATAAGTATATGTGAGGTGCGTGGCACATAATGAGAGAACTTTAACTCCTCACATTATTGCTGTTATTAAAAAAATAAAAAATAAAAAAAAAGGTGCTGAGCATCAAAATTGAAACAAAGTGACCTAAGTTTTAGTTTCTCCCAAATCGATCAGACCGCCCAAATCAAATCCTCCCCCTCTCTCCCGCTCAAGCTCCTTGTCTCGATCGCGTCGTCTCCTCTTTTCTACCCTCTCTCTCTCAATCCGCCTCTCTTCTCTTCTATGAACAATCTATGAACATTCCCCCGTTCAACTTTCGCTCTATCCTCTTATATATCTCCTTCAGTCCTTCCTCCCCCCTTGATCTCTCCCTCATCTCCTCTTCTCTAATCTCTCTCTGCTATGCACAATAGGCACTGCAAAATCAGAAGTACAAGTGAAGTGAACACCCTCGTCTTTTCCCCTCAAATCAGAACTCCTCTTCAGCTACCGTCATCTAGCAACAAGTAACAACCACCATCACTCCTCTTCTCCAATATCTTTCTGCTATTACTTTATATTTAGGTTTTGATGTCTAATTTCAATTTTTTTTGTTTCTAATTTTGTTTCCCCCTTCTTACCAATTCCAAGTTTTTTTTTTGCTATCCCAGTCATGTTTTTAGAATCCGAATGTGTGATTTGTGCAGATTTGGTCATTGTTATTTGATTGATGTATACAATTTATGTGAATGAGGTATTTTAGATTCTATTTACTTTTCTTTTTGGAAAATTTCTTCAATTCTGTTATACAAATAATGACGCTAGGACGAACTTTACCCAGGTTTTTTTATGTTTTTACTTTCGCACTGGAAAAAAGTTTGTATTAATTGCTTATAATTTATTGCATATTGGAAGCTCTATATTAATGTTTTTTAAAGTTTTTCCTTTTTCTATATTGGAAGCTCTCTTTTGGTTTATTGTAGTTGTGTAGAATTAAGCCATTAGGTTTCTATGTTTCTAAGCCATAAAAATTAAATATGTTTTGGGGATTGATAATATAGCTTAAAGCAAAAAAAAGGTGTAGGAAAAAGATATGAATCAACAGGTTGTCCGTCCCTTATTTTTACAATTTTAATTGCATTAAAGACATGGACAAATTAAACACTTTTTTTTTTATCAAACTGTTTAGATCCCTTTATGAATTACTACGAGGGCAAGAGGATGGATTATTTATATCCTTAGCTTCTTGCTGATGGTTTATTTACATAAAGCTTACAGAAAATTATATATGTTTTGGTGTGGTATGTGTCATCTTTTCAACACATTGAAACCTGCAAGATAAAGAAATGTCAATTTCTAAGAGCTTATTTTTACATTCAAGGCTTTGGTTATGCTTCATTACTAGTAGCTTAT